>JAODKC010000021.1:1377522-1401561 GCA_026777985.1 Mormyrops attenuatus | reverse complement strand
GGAACATTGGCTTAATTTCAGAAATAATCAGCGACTTCGTCGAGTGGGGGCGGGGGTGGGGGGGGGGGAGGGGTTAGCTGGTAAATTTAATGTCCAGAATAACAAGGGCAAGGCGTTTCTTTTTATATGGATAAACTAAGTATCGCTTCCTCAAGCAACTTTAAAGGACAAAATCGGTACAATAGTTGAACATCTAGAAAATATTTTGAATATGCAGTTTACTAACCAGTTTCTGTAATTTATTTTCATTTAATAGGTGCTATACAAGTGCCATGTTCTTGAAAAATGCTATTTTAGAGTAACATTTTTAGGAAAAATTAATGCGAAACTTTCTGACATACCCAGTGTATCTTATGTGGGAAGCATCTTCTAATTAAAAAAAATGTATATAGAAAATCCTTCTCAATTCCCCTGTGAAACACAAAGGCATGCAGAGCTCTTTAGAGCTACAACAAGCTCAGTCAACTGTTGGATGCACATTTGAGACAACTGGGATGCTACCTCTACAACAGGGGTTAGAGTTTTGGTGTTATCACCTGCCTGCCAAATGCAGCGTTTGTGTAAAATCACTGGAAAGAACAGCAGTGGAGAAGACTTAAATTTGCAATTTGTTCCCTTGATTTAACTAAACAGTGACCTGCTTATTTCTTTTCTGCAAAGATTCTGAGTGCATCTCCATAGCTTCTCTTCATCTGAGCAGTGTCTGTAGCTGTGCCCAGTCTTCCTGCAGCCTTCCATAAAGAATGCTGCACCGACCATGGAGATCTTTGACTCACCGCCCTCTGCTCTTGCCAACAGACTCTACATTCCAGTAAACCCATGGTGTAGAGAAAAAAATCTCCCTGTGAAAACATGCGTGCAAGAAGACTTTTATAGAACATCGAATTATCAGGGCTCGCATTTATCGAAAGAAAATAAACATATTTGCATATGTGACGGTATTTAAATTTGAAAGTGCTTACCTTCGTAGATTCGTCACTGGCAACTTTGTGCAAGTGCTCTCAGGTTACTTGGGAATGGACAGCGGTTCCTGTTCTATAGATTCTTATCAAGATTCAAATGTGGACTATTACTTGGCCACTCAGGAACGTTTGCTTGTGTTATTTTTAAGCCATTTTCATACAGATTTTCTGAAAAGGGAATTCAATTCTTTGACATTTACTTGGCCTGTCAAGTTTTCCTCCGGTTTGCTTGTACTTTGCTCCATACGGTCTTCATTCATTCTCTAACTAGCATCCCTGCTGAGGAGAAGCATCTTCATAGCCTGGAGCTACCATCACCGCACTTGACTTTAGGGAAGGTGTTCTGCTGGGTGATGCGTTGGGTCTGTGTCAGTCATAACACAAATCCATCCATGCTTTATGATGTGCTTTCTTCATATCGCAATTTCATTTATTTTGTAAAGCAAGTTGACAAATGCATCCTGTCCAGGATGTACTCTGGAGTTATACTACCTGGGATAGGCTTCAGGCCCTTCATGACCCTAAGCAGGGTGAGTGAATGGATAAATGAATGGATGCTGACATGCATATTTTCTTCCCTTTGTTGTTAATGTTACTGTTGGCCTCACAGTGCCATATCTCTTCAGTTTCCTCATTGCTCCTCTGCTCAGTCTGGAGGCCTTGCCTGATGTTGGCAGTATCTGGGAGGTATGACGCACCATGGTTCACAGATGATCCAATCGAATGTGATCTTAGGGATAGGCAGTTTTCCGTTGTTTTTTTCCCCCACTCTCCTCATCTGTTCTACTAACAGACATTCTTTGAAAGATGTTTGGTCTTTGAAAGATGTTTGGTCTTTGCTAAATTCATCACTAGACAAAGGAACAGTAAATGTTTTGGTTTGGTTTAATAACTTTTTGTGTATTACTCTCCCATCTATTGCTATTTAAACAGCATATACAAGGAAGACCCCCACCACCCCCCGAAAAAATATTTGTATGTGTATATGTGTGTGATCAACTGGCATTCCATCCCAACACTTTGCGGTAGGTGATGGCGTTGAGGCTCATTGCTTCCAATGGTTTGTTTAACACACAATGATATTTAACCACTTTTAACAATTAAATATGAAAATTTAATGTGTCTTAGCTGCAGAATATGAAAGTAGTGAATTTTCAACTGGGAACTGAACATATTAAAAACTGTCCACTTTAACTGTGTATGTAAGTATAATGAAGCATAAAGAGGAAGGAAGAATTCAGTGTCTGTCAGTTATACTATATTTGAAGACTAATTCCATTTCTGCTCTTACATAATTAAATTTAGAATGGGATCATGCTCTTTAAAAGATTATGTGAGCATATGTTGCTTGACTTTGTGCCAACTTGTGAAATAAGGCTCTTTCATGATAATTCTCTATTAGGTTTAGAGTGTATTGAAAATTTGAATACATCACTGCCAGCAGTTAATGAAATTAGCTCAGGAAAGTGTGCTTTGATTTTGGTGTTGTATCTGTATGATTCGTCAAAAGGGAACTTTGTTTCTGCTATTTGTAATTCAGTTCCTTGAGTTAGTGGGTTGTGGGAAAAGAAATACACAAGATGGTTCCTGATGATCCATCTGAATATGAAATGAATGAATATGAAATTACTACCTGCAGGGGAAGTCTGACTTGTAGCTGTGTTCTGTTGATCTTCTATTAGAAACAACTGTGGTTTCGGGGAAAATTTTGGTTGCTTAGTATTTGAATGTAGTGGCAGTGCTTCGAATTTATTTATTTTCTGAATCTGTCTAACTGCAACAATGATTTCCAATGTCAGAGTGCCAGTGTTGTGTTTGATTGATCTCAGAGCGAAGACCTTTCCAGCTGGTCTCCTTGCTCTTCCTCACCCCCCACTCCTCTTCTGAAAGCTCCGTTCCATGTGACACTGGCCAGCTGTGCTGCCTCTCTGGGCCTACATACATCTCTCACCGTTTCCTTTCCTCACATATCATTTCTGTCCTTCTGAAATGACCTTGTCATCTCAGGGGCTCCATATATATCGTTCCCAAGCCCTCGGCTGGCATGCCGTTTACCCTAAAGGTTTTGAATGGTTATTTCAGTCATTATTGGCTGCTGGATCCAGCCGCGATCATAAACGCCCCTCCGCTTCCACTGTGCCGGCAGAGGTCAAAAGAGGGGCCTGCTTTATGAGCGCATTGTGCCATGTATCACCGCGGGCTGCACTGTACCAGCGGCAGGATGGATTGAGGGGGCCCGCCTTGCCATTCATTACCCTTGTCAAGCAGGGAGAGGTTTTTTTTTATTCTGTGAAAGGCCCATCAACGCCGAATCGTTCAAGTGCAAACAACAGTTGATATGTGAATTCAGATTATGTGAAGTGACTCGACTTCAGAGGGCTATGCAGAAATCGCACCTGTCAAGATGAAATGGAGGCGGCAGCTCAGCGAGACGGAATTTATTGCATATCAAGGAATTGTCCCTTTTTATAATGCCATAAATAAAGAGCTGAAATATGTGCCCTTTTTTCACAATTTGCTTTGCCGTTTTAGGCTAAGTAACACTGATTTTTATCCAAACTTATAATAGCACACAGCTGTTACCTCTATTGCAATATTTAGAAAATGCTAATGACATTTAATCCAAAAGTATGATATGCTTCGTTATCTTAAAAGAACCTAATTGGAAGTTAAAAATTGAATCTGTGATATTTGAGAGGGCAGACACCTTTTTCATGTTATCTATTATTCACTCTGGGCGGAGAGTACATTTTAAAGCCGTTTTATATGATAAGGAAAGCATGGCTGTAAACTCTGATTGGCTCTGCCTCGATTTATTTGGCGGCCAATTATTCTCCTTGTTGTAGCAATGAGAGAGAGTGAATTGTCTAGAGTCTCACTGAAAGACGCACAGAGAAAAAGAACTGCCCCCCCCTTCCCCCCCACGCCATTGGCTGACAGCTCTGAAAGCCTGCTTTAACGTGAATATCAGCTACTTTATTGCCTTGACTCTGGTGACCTCATCTACCAGGATGAAGTCATTCAGTGAGCTGAGGAAGACAAACCTTCGTTCCAGGGAATTAATCAGGTCCATCGAGTGCTGTGCTTTTCCAGCCTTATCTGCAGGCACTGAGAGGGGGAGTCACTTTAAAGCTGACAGCGGTGCGCGGAGCTAAGGATGAGGTCCTTGGTGTTGGATAACTGCTGCTTGACATCATTTGTACCCCTCTGGTGCTTTACATGAAGAATCAAGGTTAGCTGGGCTTTCCCTTTTTGTTTTGTATCTCCCACATTTTGGTTTGTTCGTCTTTTTATATATATATATATATATATGACTTGTTAGTTTAAATAACATTTTTCCTCATATGATCTCTCCAGACATCTTTTCCTTTGTCCTCTATCCTCTCCATAAACATATAGCCATCTTGCAGAGTTTCACCCCAGGCAGATGAAATCCCATAAACATTACCAATTAGGGAGGCAATTAAAATAAGAAAGGCCAGGCCTGAATTGTAGTGCGGTTGGAAACCCTACTCCCTTTCTACTTGTGAGTGTGTGAAAGGTTTCATTGCATGTGAACCGAAGGAGGGGTGGAGAATGAATTGGGCCTGTTGTGTTTTGAAAGCAGTGTGTGAAGGCATGGAGCGGCGAAAGTGCTACTTAATGTCAGAGATGCGGGGCCATTACCAGCCGAAGGATAGCTTTGTTATGCTAATGGATGGCGCTTCATTCAAGAAAGACAGAGCCCATTTATCCTTTTCATTATAAAGCTTAATTTTATTATTTTATTGCTGTCTTTCTCACTGCTGAAGGAGTGTCCGGGTGATGTTTTCAAGAAGGAGGGAGTGCAGATTAAATGTTTCTACATTCCTGGGGACTGTGAAAGACAACTTTTTCTTTGGAGGTGCATTTTATGAGATTGGTGAATGACCTTGGAAAAAAGTCACATATATGGGCACACAAAACAAGACTGACTGCATAGGCGACAATTCTCAGGAGGCAAAATTCCAGTGCTACGTCTCGTATATTTTCTTTAAAGGTGATTACTTTGACACCTGATCAAATTGTCATGTTAAATCAGTATGGGCAGTCATTCGCTTAGTTTTCCGTATATTAGTATAATTTTGTTCCATAGAGCACTTAAGGTTACTCCCTTCAGCTGGCTATCCCTCCGATTTGTTTACTTTGACCTAGAGTGTCATTGTAAGAGGAAAATGTGATGTACATGTAGTGAGCACAACCCTGGAAAATCACTGCACCATAACAAGCTTCTCGTTCTAGACCAGTAATTGAGTAATTAATGCTGTTATCTTGAAAAGTTCACATGATGTTTATTATTTGGCTTTATCTTGGCTATAGACACTGCAGAAATCCTCTATCGCCGCCATCGCCCTTTGTCATAATCCACCGTATGCAAGAGGAGTTTTGGGCCAATATGATAACGTTGTACCTGGCATCTCTTGACGTGCCAGTCGTGAAAGAAGCCCTTATAGCAATTAGGATATCCTTGAACAGGAGTTTGTGATACATTGGCTGCTTCTTGGCATTTGCCTCCCGTTCCTGCCTGCTAACTAGCAGGGTTTGATCTCTGATAATTATCTACCCACCAGCGTCTCAGTCCTGACAGCCAGCTCCCCGGAGAAGACAGGATGCCCCGGCTATCCGCTGATTGCATCAAAGTGTCAGAAATTGCAACATCAAAAATAATAACCAGCGCTCCAGAAATTATTCTCTCTTTCGAATATTTCCTCCAAAGTGTTTTCTCTGTCTCACATGTTAAGTAAATAAATGGAATAGAAGCCATGAATAATTAAACGCCAGCCTGCATATGCACACAGTGGTTTGAACGTTCGGCACGTAGGCTGTTTTCTCCGTAAACTCCAACACACTTTTCAAATCGACGTCCACGGTCATTTCTGGATGTCGCTCAAGGCTTTGAGAAAGTTTTTTGCTCAAGTCCAAGATGTCTAGGTTGCTGTGGGATCCTTTAAATGAAAGGTGGCCAGGCGGAGATCTGACTGCAATTTGCTAGTGACCTGCTCACGACAAAATGCAGCGCAGTTGAATTGCAGTAAAAAGGCCTTTTAATGTTCTGCTTTTTCGATTTTTATTTTTTATTTAGTTTGGGCGCTCATTTATTAATAGGCAGATACATGATGATCAAAATATCAAATTACCATTACTGCTTGTTACTGCTTTCTTCTCCGTACCATGCAGGGTTGAGACAGCGCAGTTTTGCCTGCAACGGAACATTATTAATAACACATTAATTTCTCTTATTGTGTTGACACTCATAACAGGCTGCAATGTATTACAGGAAATTATGGGAGATAATTATGTTAAAGTAATGAATTAGAGGAAGGTACCAAGAAAGGAGTTACTTCCCACGGTTTGCCTGGACTGAATTAGGAGAAGAACTACAGTGCTGCTTGCAGTTTTGTAACTGTTTCGAAATAGTCATTAAAACTGAAGATGCTTTATGTCTTGAACTGTTATTTTATGAAGGTGGTTCATTCTATTGAAAGCGAATTCCAAACCCAAATGTTCCCAGTTTTCCTTTATGTGTATTAAGCTTCTGATCAGTCATCGCAGTAAGTGTTTATTGCCGTGCTGTGGGACAAATGTTTCTTCTTGTGAGAGGAAAATTGTTAGCATTTGAATGGAGTGCGGGCTGGATTAATGGCCCATTTTGATGACTAGTGATATAGGGAAATGACGTGGTATTGCTATCAGGGTGTTTGTGAATAGGCGTCAATAGCAAATGAAACTGTGTAAATATGTCTTGCAGAGTGTGCCTGCTGTCTGTACCCCCTTCTCTACGCCAAAAGAGCAGAGCATGAAAGAATGGGATGTTTGCTGGAATATGGCTGACCAAAATAACGGTGTTTAGCTGGCCGTGATTCGCCGTTCGCTTTCACAGCCTGTGTCACGTTGTTCATTATTTTAAACAAAAACAATTATAGCCAGACAACACAATACAAAAGGTGCTGTGCTCTGTCACGAGTTTAATTTTACGTTGAGCTGGTACATTTCCAGCTACTGAGTCTGGAATCCATTACCCCCTTGCAAATATCGACACCTTCTTGTAGAGTATTGTATTGTGTAGTTGCTAAAAATCCCAGTTAAATTTGTTCATGTTGCCTTTCTTGAATGTAAAATCTAGTTCGAAAAAATGAGGAATTTCCATCGATGGATGACGGGAGGGAAAAAAAATTCAGGTAACATGAAGACCTTTGAAGTTTGAGCAGTAAATGTATGACTACAGGAAATGGAAGTGGAATGTCTTCAGTTACAATTTAATGATGTTGCTCCTTTACACCCCTCAATGGTTCTGTTAACATTGTGGGTGTTAATCAGTCTTTAATGAAAGCAGTTTGTGGACAGGGAACAAGCATGACCTACATTTAGTTAAGCAAGAAACATGCCTTTGGAAATTTGCTCTCGTAATTGGTTTGCTGTAAAGTAAAAATTTGTGCTGTTCATTTCATTGAATCCAATGCCCTTATTCATATTAATTGGAATATCCATAAGACATTTTTAAAAGAGTGATCCTTTTAGTAAAATATTTCTAAGTGTTTAAGGTCAGGACAGTGTGTGATAGCTTTCATTTCGTGCGCACGCACACACGCACGCGCTTCTGTTTCGATTTATATTCTGTTCCAGATCTTTTCATGGTAATAGCTGAATGTAAAAATTCATATTAGGCAAAAGATGCTTGTTTTCAGTTTATGGACACATGTTACATTTTTGGGATTAGGATCACATTTATTTGTTGTTGGAGAATTTGTGCTTTTTGAGAAACAACCCTGAAAGTTAAGCGAGTATTTGCATGCGAACAAAGAACAAATAATCTGCTAAAATGAGGCCGGCTGTCATTATTTTGTACCGTGAACCTGATTGTCCAGTATCAAGGGGAATGCATGCAATTCAATACAGCAGAATTAGTGTTCGCTTTCTAAACCTGGCAGTGTGTTTTCTTGTAAAAATGTTATTGAAAGGAAAAGGCCAATCCATACACCTTTTCCTTTTTCCTCTGATATGTATGCTGGGTATTTTTGTCTCTTCCTGGACAAGGCATCACGCCTGTTTCCATTTCAAACAGCCGGCTAGCAGCACCACCGAGGGTTTGTTTCTAATAGCCAGACCTACTGCCATGGGCCAGTATTTAGGGCTGCGAGAAGCTTGGCCCCCCGACAGGGAACTGCTGGGGGGCTGCGGTTCTAGTGCCAGCTCGGTACTCCCCAGAGTCGGGGGAAGGGGGCAGCGGCTCCCAAACGCAGAACCTTCCACAGAAATCTCATTTCCATTCCTCGTGACAAAGCACCGTGTTTCTGCTCCTGCTTCAGCCGTCGAGTTCCTAAAGCATAACGCTGGCTAATTACAAACCTTGAAAGTCACAGCGAGGAACAGCGGATCTGAAGGCGGAATGCAAACAAAGTCATGTTTCCTCATTAAGGCCCGGAGATACGACTATCACTGCAGCACTGTGCCAGTGGGCTTCACCAACACACGCGCTTTTAAGTTAAAAGGACTTCAGAGCTGTGTTCTCCTCAGAGAAATATTTTACAAAGTAGGTACAGCTGAGTGTCATGAATTTAATTGGTACATTCTGTTAGACTCACCCTGTGCTGCCTCAGCAATGTAAATACTCATTCCGAAGTGACGCGTGAGTGTTACAGGCATTTACATTCACGGGTCATTCCCTTGTATGCGGCTATGTTTCGCCCGTGACGTCCATCTTAATTGCGAACGCTCCCCGTTCCTGTTGTCCCTCTGCCAGACATAGAGTGTTATGTTCTGTTATCTGACACCCACTGATGTTCTCTGTGGCTGTGGTGAAGAAGATGGGCTCTGAGTAGCACAGAGGAGAAACTGAATCCTAGAGGGCGGCGATAGTGAGTGGTGTTGCCAGGCGCTGTCATGGCAAATCAAAGTGGGAGTTTGATGACTCACTGGAGACTCCGGAATGGATTCTCCATGTTAAAAACAGCCTGCCGCCCTTCAGGCTGCTGCTGGTGCTGTATGTGGGGCATTTTTTTGGGAGGCAGGGAGGGTTACGATAAGCCAGGAACACGGATGTCATGAGTAATTCTTCTTGGGATCAAGCGGAGAGGCAAAGCTCCCTGAATTTCTACAGCATACTGTGTGTTTCCACATCCAATCAGCTATCGGTGCATGTTCCTGTGCCACCAACACACTACAAATGTGCATGCAGAATTTGTGGAAGCTTTTTCCTGTGTTACATGTGCAACCAACTCCTCCTCTGTGCACTGTTATGATATGATATAGCAGGTGGTCCTTGCAGTCAGTCGGCTACATGAACATATTCCATGAACAGAGGAACGGGTACGTCCTATTGGTGGTCCATCTATTATTATCTATTAGAGTGGCAATAGCTGTTTTTCTTTTTTTTTTTGCTGTAGAGTTATGGCGAGAATAATCGCAGAAGTTAGGCCATGTGAGGTGTCCGTGTTGGGTTTTTATGTTTCATCAATATCCAGCAATAGGTGAAAATGACCTTCCGAAAGGAAATCCCAGTGCTGGGGAGGTGCTGACTTTCACAGACATGCTTGGTGACGAGCAGTTATTGTGACACATTCAGACTGTGCCGTAAAGGTGTGATGTGATCCAGTTATTTTTAAAAATAACTGAACACCACTGCCACCTCAGTGGGATGACCGGGGGGGAGGAGGGATTCAGTGCAGCGCTTAATTGTGTAAATGACAAAATTAGAAGTATTCACTGAAAATCTCATAAGGCTTACAGAGAGACTTTTTACTAATTAATCAGGCTTAGTTTGGATGTTTCTTCAAGCTGAGAAAGTCTTTGGTTTTTTTCTTCCCAGTTTAATGTCCTGTTCTCTCCTTTGACATTGAAAATACTGCCAAGTCTAACTTTTTAAGGACCACCAGCTTCCAGCTGGTAAATTCTCCCCATTTGTCATAACCTGCAACAAATTAGCCTGACATATTGTCACAACATTTGGCTGCAGGAATCATTTCAACCAGCTATTTTAATCCCAGAGTACCTACAATTCGTACCTGGAATATATTTCATATCTGAAACTAATGGCAAGCCTGCTTCCCCTGAATAATGGCCCATAAGTTATATTTAAACGATTCACATTCTGTAGTGTTTTTCTATTAACCCTTTTTCCGTGTGGTACAGAATTGTCTTGTACGCTTTTCTCAGTGGTCCTTTCATCCAGTGATTCATATGTTTGATTTTACTAAAAAGCTGTCTGCTGTCCCAAATCAGGGTACTGGGGCAGCGATGGGGGGGAGGCAGACAGCGGGAGTCAGAGTCAGAGTGGAGAGGAAGCGGATTCCTCGTGGCGCCCCCTGGGCGATATCCAATGACTGTTTCCATCTTCGGCCTGGTGGACGTGAGCTCGTTTGCTGGATGTAGGCCGATGGTGAGCTGTTTTGTCAGTTCTTGGCTGGCGTCTGAGAGGTCCGCTTGTTGCTGGCCCAGCAGGGGACATCCTTTATCTTAGCAACAGGAGGCGATGGAAGTGGAAGGGGGCTCCCGCTGAAGGGCCATCAGTCGGATGCTTGCGGGGCCAAGCCTCAGCCCCTGTTAGAAGAGTCTGCTGCTTGTCTTCAATGGGGCCATTTCCTGGTTCCCGCTCAAAGGGGACATCTGGGTTGGAATACAGGAGAATCTCTGCATTGGATCCCTTCAAAAAAACAGACTGTGTGCCTGACCACTTGCCATTTAAAATAGATCCTTCTTTGAGGTCAAGGAAGAACTGTGATCTGAATAGTTTTGGGGTCTCTGTCTGTTTTTTGGCTCTTCTGCTGGTAGTGCACAGCATAAATAGTTGCTTTTATCAAGTAAAAGAGGCAGGATGTTGCGGCAAGTACTAATGTTGCTGCAGTCAGATTTTCAGACGTGCCGCACAGAAGGACAACTGTGTGGAGACGGTGCACTTTAAGAATGACTATGGCAAACACTGATTCTGAAAGGCAGGGTGGCACATGAGCTGAATCAGATTAATTCTCTGTTTGACACCATACCTGTAGGGGGGTGCCTTTTATGTTTCGGTTGTTACTGTAAATTGTTGCTGAAATTAGGATGCAGAGTCATTGTATCACAGAATGTAAACTTGTGGAATTATGATGTCATTTTTGTTTTTTATGATGTCATGTTTTATAAACTTTTGGTTATGTTAAAAGGGGGATATATTGACATTTATTTTTGAAAATGTACTGATACAGCTTTTGTTGTCATTCTCATTCTTTCTTGGTCCCTTTTCTGTTTTTTAAAAACAAAATGGCCTCTCCCAGATTCGGAGACAGGCTGCCCGACTGCCGCCATACATTTGTAACCAATCATGCAGAAAATGTGTTTCTAAGCGTTCTGTTTTTCAGCAGCGCCGGGTGACGTGCGGAGAGACCTAGCCCTGGCTGCGCTCACGCCAAGATTCAGAAGGTGCCGGGTCTTTTTTCTGACCATTTCTGAGAAACGCTTGAGCTGTAGAGATTTGTTTTCATTCTCCTGGGTTCCATCTATGGATGGCTGGGAGCTCTGCTGGCACTTCTGCATTGCGGAGTTACAGTATGGCCTCTGTGATGATGCTCCCGCTGGAGCTCAAAGGCGCCCTCTACAAGTTGGCCAGTCAGCTGGGAAGTAAAGCTTGCGTGTTGATTCCCGCTGGCAGATTTAAACACAGTGTAAATCTGGTGCCGTTACTTCCATTGTGCTTCGTCACTTTTACGTTATATCTGGTTTCCTTTTATATTTTTATATAACATCAATATAAATTCTGATGGGATCTTAGCTTGTGCACAGAGCAGAAGCTTTGAGTGGCAGCAAGGCGGGTGACAAGCAAAGGGTGGGCGCTGGACAAGGTTTCCTCCGAAACACTGGAATCCAGGCTCCAATTACACTTGAACTGTCTCTTAAGTCAAATGTGTTTTTCTCCATCTCAGCACAACATCCCGCAATCTTTTCAGCAGCTTCAATAACCTCCCTTCTGTTCTGGATCTCCTCATCCGTCTTGGTCCATTTCCACTCTGTTCCTGTAATTCACTATGGTCTGGCCTTGTGACGGCCGTGCAAATCGGCAAATTACACGATGGTGAGCTGTCACCACCCAGAGGCAGGGTGCACGGGACGTTACGGCCGCTTTCATCCCTGTCCCTCCCCAACGGCATGACCCTCACCCCCCCCATTCATTGTGTGTTTGTCTTTAGGAAGGAGTCACTGAGTCCTGCTTCTCAGTCCGATCCATGCAGTCTGGAGTCACGCTGACGTCAGTCCGCTTACCTTCATGTTACTTCCTTGCCTTTTCATTACTTTAAAAAAAAACAACTTGGCATGGGGGTGGGGTGGGGAGGCTTATTTTATCTTATTTTGTTTGGCAGTATATATGCACAAGAGTAAAATCAAAGGCAACCAGCTAGCTGGCTGGCTAAGAGCTGGGAGAGGCTACAGGGTAAATCACTGGAGTGGTCTTGCAGCATAATTAAATCTTCTGGGTTTTTGTGTCACATTTTTTAAACCCCTTTTCTTTTTCATATAATCCACAGAGATGCAAAACTGAGATTCAGGTTTTCATAAAATACCCCAAGCTGTCCCACGAAGTAGTTATCCATTTATCTGTGCATGTGCAATGGACTGATTCTTGACAGATAAGCCTGCCTGAGGTAGCAGTCACACTTATTTGATGAAGCTGTGTAAAAGTCCTGTTTTTCTGGTCGTAAGCTACCGGTTCCTTGACTATGTGCTGCCTGACTCTGGGTTGGGAAGGATGGTGCCCCCCCGATCCTACCCTTGTGTTTTGTGTCCCCCCTGCTTCATTTACATCTGAAGCGCAAAGTCAGTGTGATAACCCCCACCCTATTTCACAATCTTCCTCCTTTTTTTTTTTGGATGGGGGTGGGTCCTTTAGGGGTGGGAGGGGCAGCACAGCAGTGCTGTTTCATCTTCCCCCAGTTCCTAGTGCCAAAACTGGTGAAGGTGGGGGCTGCGACGGTGACAGGGCCGTCGTAAACAACACTCAGTGGTGGCCTTTCCGGGCTCTGCCGGCGTTTGGAAGGGACGCACAGGTCTGATGGCACGGCTCGTCGTCACAGAGACCAATGCATTGTGTCAGTTGCGGTCTCTAAGGGGAAACTGGTCTGTGTCTGACTGGTCCAAAGACAGCTGGCTTTAACATTAACGTCTTCAGAGGACTGCTTCAAATTTTACCTGACGACTATTACCTGACTGTGTGTGGTAGTCTGCCTCGATCCTGCCCATCTGTGACTGTTATAGTCATCGTGAAGTGTTTACCCCGAGACATTGTAGGTCTTTGGGTCTGTTTACCCACTGAGAGGTTCAGAGCAAAGCCCCCTCTGTCTTGGTGGCAGCGTGATCACGGGTCGATTAATTATTCCTCTCTCCGAGGCCTGACCCCCCTCCCTCTTTAATTGCCAGTGTTTACCCTGAGTGTCAGCATGCCAGAGCACTGCCCCTTCTGTGTATTGTAGAGTTTTAATTAACGTGGAGATGACACCTCTCTCCGTAGCAATCTCTCACCTGTAAGCACGTGGGAACTCTGACACCAGCCCTGCGTGCAGCTGATTAAAGCAGGTCCTCATTTACAGGAACCTGCTGCCAACAAAATGCCACTAATGGTATTATCCCCATGCCTGAGGGGGGAGGGACTTAAATACAGTCTAACAGAGGTTAGGATGAGTAGGGGTGGGGAGGCAGTGGGGGGGGCTGCACTTTAATCCCTGATACTAGGAGCTAATCTCCTGCTGATTTTATCTGGAAGATCTCCTGTTTGAAAGCGGCACTCACGGGACCAGGAGAGGCATCTGAAAGCGGTTCTGGACAGAGGACTTTGGTGGAGCTGCCGTAGCCCATTGTTTGTCCTGAGTGGATTTCATGTGCTCCGAAGGTCTTTGAAGACTCACTGATCTTCTCAGGTGTCTCATGGTTCATCATGACTGCTCCTTTCCCACTCTCAGTGACACCCCTGTCACTCCTATTTACCTTGTGAGCTGCACTGTCACCCAATGACAGGATGCGCCCATACTGATGTGCTGCGAGCGGGTATGTTCCTCAAAAGCTTTTGAGAAAGCTTCTGAGGACTCTGTTCTCTTCCACTGCAGGACCGTAGGTGTAGTCAAGGATCAAAACTTATTCATGCTATTCGGGTCCTTGGCACTACTGAGTCCTTTGCAAAGTGTCAAGTCTGCCTTGCAAATAGTTGTAAAGTTTTAGAGAGCACCTATTGCACGCAGCATATTCATGGTGAAGGATTTCCCTTTATAAATGTTTATTGGGGGGGGGGGTCCTCACTGACACCAGTCTCCATTAGATGCAGGTTGTCCCACTTAGGCTCTGTGTTGACCCTCGCTGCACATTTGACGTGCTGCGTACTTTAATGGCAGGGTAGGAGTTCAACGTTAAAGCTTGACCACTGTGCTTTAGTGGAACGCTGCACATTTGTAAGCGACAACTTCCAGAAAACATTGTAGAGGTTTTATTGATTGGTGTCGTTAGCGATTAGCTCAGCTCTGGTGGTTCTCTTTAGGAACGAGCACCTGGTGGGGCCACCGTAAGAGACCCGAGGATATTAATTGGAAGGTTAATTAGGTAACTTTTGTTTCTTGTAAAGTCACAGTCCTCCTTTAAGCCGAGCTATAAAGCTTTACTGGGCCCATACAGCTGACCCCAAATTGGGAATTTCAGCTAGAATCAGCCTGGCTCACTGTTACCGCTCCTGTCTGTTAATTTTATTTTTTTCTAATAAAACACATAAGGGGCTACATGTGTGTATGGCTCCGCTTCAGCTGCCTAACAGGTGCTCCCAAAAACTGCGGGCCTAATAGGCGGGGGCTCAGAGCAGGGTGCATTCTACCTCTGTGATGGATGGATTCAAGACCAGTAACCTGTGCACAGGCTACCTGAGACTCTGGGGGGGTATATTTTTCTGGTTCTTATAGCAGCATTTTTTGCTGTAGGGAGGGCCCCAAGAATGCCTTTAGCTCAAGCCCCCCCCGAGCTCTAGATTGGATGGATGGATGGATGGATGGATGGATGGATGATAGGACATGGTGAAATTAAGGCATTGCCAGGCCAGTCCGCTCAGCCTGTGTTCAGAGCAAAGACCCCAGTGTGGTTCCTTCATCACCACTCTGGGGAGCCGCATCGGCAGACCTGCTTGTAGAATCAGAGCGCCAAGTGTTTTCAAGCCTGGCTGCCTTGTTTAAACGTTAAAACAATATGAGTGATGTAAAGGAAGCTCTGCGGAATGGCGGTGTTTACACCCGCCACTGTCCGTGCACACATGCCCACGTCCAACATAAACATCCAGTTGTGCGCTGGTAGCTATTAATAAAACCTTTTATCTTTACCCCCGAACCTGAGAGTGCCGAGCTTTCGCGGCACATTTCTCCAGGCGTGCTGAGGGCTGTCTGCTCCACAGCCTTCCACACGAGGTCCTCAACTGCTTCCTGAGAGTGAGGTGCTGTTGCTGCGGCGATTAGCAGGAAAATGATGACTGCTATTGTTGGCATTATTTTCCAATTAATGCTAATAAAGTATATCTAGGAAGCTGAGACATGCCTATAGTGTTCCTATGAAGTGATCTGCACTGACTCCATTAATTTATTTCATTTATGTGTGTAATTTATTATGCTGGGTTGGCGCCCCATCCTGGGATGTTCCCTGCCATGCGCCTGTAGCCTCCAGGATAGGCTCCAGAGCTCCCGCAATCCGGAATAGGATAAGCGGTTACAGAAAATGGTTGGATGGATTTATTATTCTGAGTGTCTTGATTTTGAGAGACTCCGGACCCCCCAAAACCCTGAATAGGACAAGTGGCTACAGAAAATGGATGGATGGATTTTCCTTGCTACCTTTGCACAACACCCCAGGGTAAAAAAATGGAGATAAACAAACAATTCTGATTCTGATCTGGCTAAATTTTGCTTGGAATCTTCTCTCTCTATGTCTGGTCAGTGAAACAGAAGCCAGATCAAAGGATCTTCAGCATTCAAAGTGTGCAAATTAATGAACAGCTACTTCCAGGTGTTCCCCATCCACCTTTTTTGCAACATTTTTGCAAAAGACCCTTTCTTAGAATTTGATTTAGCACGTATAATTTAGAAGGAACCGACTAAATTCGACCAGACTCAGCAACACCTAATTTGTCTTTTCTCTAAAAAAAATTCTCAGCTGCCATTATTCCCAGAAGGTGCAATCGTCTGATTGGTTTAACGGCCAGAGGTTAGCACTGCGACGGGAACCCTGTGACTGACAGAACAGAGAACCATCTGTTAATTTACCACCAGCAAATTACGGTACTTTCGCTCACAACCGTCTCAGATTGAAGCTGAGCCTTCAAGACCAATAAACTTCCTACTCATAAATTCCAGGTTGTAGAATTTTGCCTTAACGACTCTCAAAAAAATGGGTGCATTGCATCTTTGTTATGCTGGCTTTTTCAAACAGTGTTTATATATCATTAATATAATTTTTCAGAGGTGAAGGTCTGTTAATTTACGATGCCTGTGGACATTAAGAGTAGGCTCACTGAAAAGGGCTTAAACTTTTTGCTGGACTTCCACTCCGCATAGGACAGTATTTCATTACTTAATTGCAATGGCAGTCTCTCTCTCTCTCTCTCGCTTGCTCTTTCTCTGTCTGTCTCTCTCTCTCTCCTGCCATCCCTCTCCCTCTGACTCATTCAGTAGCCATCTCTGACCATGTGTAACCCCTTCAGTGGAAGAGCCCCCATCACGTCCTTGTAAATACGGAGTGGTCTATCGACCGGTCTGCATCCACATGGGCAAAATCAATATATCTTCCCACAGCAGTGGCATGGTTGAAAAGTTAATACACTCAACTGCTATATCATAGCTTTGAATTAAGATATACTCCCACAAGAAATAATTGTTTCCCTTGCAAACAATAAATGAGTTATGGACTAGGTTGAGACTTAAACTCGATCCTTTTGCTGACACAGGAAACGACCAATTCAGTTGGTGTTACCATGCGCCGCCTTTGTGAATGTTCTGTGAACACCCAAGCAGAAGATATGTTCATTGTTTCTCAGATTCATTTATCCATTCTCAGTTTTTTGGGTGTATTTTGGATGAGTGTCTTTTTGCAATTTTCAATTGGTCCCTGCAAAGAGATAAATGTTCTGAATCCACTTAGCGCATCAAACAATACTCCTACGCCTTGTGAGCATTTATAGGGTGTGTGTCAGGGTTTTCCCTTTTCAACCCAAATTCGCACCTTTAGTAGTCACTAGTTCCTGACCACTGGTCCCCGGGCGTTTCCCGGCACCGTCAGGGTGCAGATCAGCGCCACACTTTACTCTGAGGTCCACAAAGCAGGTGGTGCCACTACGGGCACATGGACGGTCTGTGTTCCCCCATGATTGGTTGTGATACTGAGTGGGGGGAGGGACCGGCATCTCCAGCACACTGCTCTCCCGGCTCCAAGCCACCGGCGTTGCCACGCGTGACCAAGGGCGACCTTGGGGTACAACCAGGGAAATGCGGCCCGCAGTGCTTTTAAGCTGCCAATTCCTCAAAGTTGCGGCCCCCGTTATCACAGTTAATGGCTGCCAGGTCCTGGCGGGCCCCATCGGGCAAGCCCCAGACAAGGCGAGGCCATGTCTCCCACCAACGTGTGGTGGACGTGGAGCAAAGAGTGAGACACAGAGCACAAATAAGTGGTCAGGCCTTGCTGGATCTTCAGGAGATGAACCAGATCTGTCCAGTTTGTCAATTCTTCAGTGACAGGATCTACCAACCGCTGATAAGCGAAACGTCGGCATCCCGATAAAGCTTGAAGTTGTTGGCTGTCGGCTCCAGCAATAAGACCTACGTGTCATACATGATGTATTAAGTCAAATGTGACCTACCAGTAAAATAATGCGCACAGATTACTCAAACGTCTTTGTTGGTTGGGTTTAGGACCAAAACTATGAGGTACTGACCCGTATGTAACTGTATTCCTTGGCCAGATTGTGACCTGTCTTAGTTCTAAAAGAATATGTGGCCCGTTTGCTTTATTGTACTTTGAGTTTGTGCTGCTGGAGACATGGTCAAATTGTGTATATTGTTTTATTTACTTTTTGTTTTTCCACAAAATGGTGAGTAATGTTTGATGCCTGTGGTTTTTCTTGGTTTGTTAAAAAACAGAATACTTCACTCTGACTATTTCCACCTAATTTTCCCCTTAATGGAAGGTATCCCAGGTGAAGTGACCCCGGTAGAATAGTATATAACCTTTAACTCTCTTGCTAACACTGAAGATTTAACGTGGGAAGTGCTGAATTTCTTCCACAAAGACCACGAGCTGCTCTCGCTCATTGATGGACCCAGGAAACATCCGAGGATTTCTGTGCTATAAGTAAGGACCTCCATGAGTCACCCTCAGCCGATCCTCAAGAGCACATGATTCATAAAGCGTAAAGCTTGCGGTGATACAGGGGGGTGTTAAAATTGTTTTTTTTTCTGAGTGATAAAGCAGGATACTTTGTAAGCACTGTAAAGGATTCCTAAAAGTGCTGGCCATGGGATTAGCACCGGATCTGTTTGCGGGGGGAAGCTGTGAACTTTTTTTTTCCTCTCTGTGAAAGGCAGGGCCCGGTCATCACTCAGACCATTTGTCTTCACCACGCAACCTGTGTTTGTTGACCAAGGAACAGAATGTCACTGTTAATTTCACAGCTCTCCTGATGGGGTCCGGGGGTGAGATTTTTCTCTCTCTGTGGGCATTTCCTGTCCTGTGGCATGTGGGCCATCAGCTGCCATCGGTTACACATTTGGAACGAAAGCACAAAAATACTCTGTGAAATACA
Source organism: Mormyrops attenuatus (assembly GCA_026777985.1). Lineage (NCBI taxonomy): Eukaryota > Metazoa > Chordata > Actinopteri > Osteoglossiformes > Mormyridae > Mormyrops > Mormyrops attenuatus. Next base: position 1,382,802 of record JAODKC010000021.1, on the reverse strand, counting down.
GCCTGAAGAAGTTTGATGGCTGTTTTAATAAAAGCTTTTAGCACTGCCGCAGTCATTTCTTTGACGATTCCATTTAGCAGTGGGCGGCACAATGAATCTGAAAATGCCGTCAAAAGTGAGCATATTGCATTTTTGCTCCGTTGCTAAGCTGCAGGGCCGTTTTCCCATCACCGTTATGGCAGTCCATGACGAACTCTGGCAAACCGTGAAGAGTTCATTCATGTGGCCCCAAGAACGCCTTCGTTTGTCGTGTCAGTTCCTCTGCCTTCCTCAGCACTGTCAGCATGCCATTTGCTATTAATAAAATTTCTTCTTAGGGACAGTATCAGAGAAGAGACATCTTAAGGATGATTAAACTGAATTTGTGGCCATCATATAGGAAGGACCCTTTTTGAATGGGAAGGGCTGCTTTGGTTTAGATGCTCCCGAGAATACTTCAGCATGGTCATGAAATAAATAAAATTTCGATATTGACGGCTACCTATTTTGAAGCAAATTGTTCTATTTATAGAGAAGCTGACCACATTGCCAGCATGCTGACGCTGTATTATAACAGAACTTATTGCATATTACATGCTATGTGAAGGTGCTGCAAGCTGGGGGGGCACCTTTTGTTGTCTTCTTGAGATGCCTGTGCTTCCTTGTGGACACACTGGTCAGGGTTGTTGCAGGGTGAAGTCCACAACTTCAGCAGTAGCACTAACAGTACATGGTGGCCTTCACACATAGATCCAGTAGAAACAATTTTCATTCTGTTGCAACAGCATTCCCTTAAATATGGAACACTGGCCCCCCAACTCCCCCCCCCCCCACACACACACACACCCACTAATTCAGACTACTTCTCATATCTTTGTGGTGTCTGTTTATTTCTATGGGCAAAACCCTAAGTAGCCAAACAGAATACAGGATTTTGGTGTTTTTAGTTTTTTGATTGCAGTCAAACACTTTTATAAAATTGAAATTTTTATCACATCGTGAGGACACTTGGTCCCCACAATGTAATGCATATCTGACCCACACACACACACACACCCAGACATAGACAATATGTGTCCTGAGCTGGGCCTCATTCAGAGCTTCACATGTACTCAATATGCAAGGAGGTTAAGAAAATAACCGAGCAAACAGCTCTGTGCCGAATGAGATATCATGTGACGCCAGAAAGCAAATCAGTTTGCATTTTCATGGAAATCGAGTTTTTAAACTCCTTCCATAAGACCATGACTGCTTAGTAAGCGGGAAAGTGGGCGGGGACGTGCTTTGATTTCTCCTGAAATGCTCTCAGTTGAACAATACTTCCATCTCACTCTGAATGAACGAACCCAAAGGAAGATCTTCAGTATTCCTAATTGTCTAATTAAATGTCTTATATTTGTCTATAAATGTCCTTGTTATGCTTGTACAATTTAAAATCTTGAGCAGGTTTTCATTTCGGTATTTCAATTCAGAGTGTGATCAGGTCAGGTGATCAGGTCCAGTTCTGGTCACATCTCCAGTGCCTTAATCTTCCCAGACCACCTGCTGGATACTGTTGTTTTTCTTGCATCAAGTTCATCGGGCCAGTTAAAGCGGATTCTGTGGGTGCTTTTCCACTGCACTAAGAATTGTCCTTTTGGTACTTTCTCGAAATACCAAAAGTATGGTACTTCAAGGTGTTGGTTTTACATTGGCGTAAAAACTGGTACCGGCACCGAATGACATAGCAACACAAGCACTGCAGTTTTAATCATTGTTCCTTTTCAGGATTATCTAGTATATGTTTAAAAATTCAGTTGCATTGTATGAGCTCCACTCCCCGCCGATCATAATCACTCATAGACGGGTTTGTGTGTAATTTATTTATAAATATCCCAATATTTATTACAACAAAATCATATTGCAATATTAGAATTTTTTCCGGTATCATGCTGCCCTAATCTATTACAAATACTTTTCTATTTCTTGTCATGCCATACAGATCATCTTCTGATTCTTTCAGGCAGATCACTATTATAGCTTGGGTTTCTTCATTTGTCCACATATACAATATTAATGCATTTTTATTATTATTTGTTTTATTTTTTTAAATTGGCGGTTGTATTGCGTTCCAGAGGCAGGCTATTTGTATGACCAGTCGACAAAGAATTTAAAGTCCTGCCCAAAAGTAACAAAGTACCAAAAAAGTACTTTTGGTACCAGTACTCGACCAGAAGTCAGTGGAAAAGGGAAAGTAGTGCACTGGAAAAGCACCCCGTTATCGCCCCTGCCTCTTTCCGTCCTTAGCTCTTAGCCTTGAACCCGGGTCACTGAGCCCACTACCCTTCATCTGTCCCTCTTTTCAGCTCTGGCTAGTTTCCGCGGCTTGCCACACCTTGCCTTTAATTCATTTCAAAATATTTTAAATAATAAATTGAATAACAAGGCACTGAATTGCATTTCGTATCGCCATGGATTTTTTGCCTCTGTATTCAAATGCAATGGCATCTCCGGCAATTGATGATGATGATGATGAATGATGAAAACCCTTTATTGCTATTGCAATACCCCATGTCACTAGTCACAAGTACCAGCGAAAAATTGGCCATCAACCCGACCATACATATAAACATCACGTTATGGGGGTAGACCAGTCAGGAAGACAGGGGATATAGGAAGAACAGAGAAAAACAGAATTACATGAGGAAAGAGGAGGGAAAAAAACAGCCCCCAGACTGTACTCCAGTAGGGAGTACGTTGTAGGAACCGAAAAAAACACCTCAGCAACATAAGCACATGGTCACACTACACCTTACAAAATAAAAGTCATGACTAGCAACAGGGGAGGGAAATGGGGAGGTGGAGGTAGTCCAGCATAGACAAACAGCCACCCGGTCCTGCAGCCATTACGAGGCGCTGGTCACAGACCCGCCTGTTCATGCTGAGGGTATGAAGCGGCGAAGGTGTGGGATGGGGGGAGGGAAATGGGGAGGTGGAGGTAGTCCAGCATAGACAAACAGCCACCCGGTCCTGCAGCCATCAAGGTGCTGGTCACAGACCCGCCTGTTCACGCTGAGGGTATGAAGCGGCGAAGGCGTGGGATGTGGATGCGGTGAGTGCATATCTGTATGTATGTATATATGTGTGTGTATCCAGGTGCCCTTGGGATTGGGGGAGAGGAATGCAAGAGAGTCTCACTGCCTTGTCCTGAGTCCTTGAGTTGTTAGTTCAGCAGCGGCCTTAGCCGAGGCAAATGCTGATTAGGGGGGAGCCAAAAGCAGTTAGGGTAGGGTTGTTTGGGTTTCCAGACGAGAAGCTGTAATTCCACAGCTCCTCTAATGTCCACGCTGGTCTCCGCCATCCAAAATCCTTTGCAAAGCCTTGAGCTTCCCCATGATGTTATCCAATTTGCGATCAATGGTCACAGTGGTGTCATCCAGTTTGCGATCAATAGTCACAGTCTGAGTGCCAACAGCTCTGCCTAATCCATCAATCATTCCAGCCAGCCTAGTGGGGTTTTGAGCGGCTGTCACCGTTTTCTTCAATTTTCAATAAACCAGGGCAATGCCGAATCCAATCAGCATAAGACCTATACTCATGGTTCCGAATAGGTAGATGTCTTCGATGTCCTCCACGGAAAGAGCTGCCAGACACACAACCCTCCACCTCTCCCATCCATCCATCGTGTAGCCAGCTGTATACATTCCTGCAGGACAGTCAGGTTCCCGCGAACCTGGGCTTCTCGTCGAGAAGATGGTGTCAATTGCATGGAGAGACCAGTTGCCATGGAACTTTGCAGAGCAGTCAAACACAACTCTTAGTTTTCTCGGTTTCTTGGGGTGATACACACCATGATGTGGAATGTACCACACAGTTTCTTCCTCCAACGCTAAGGGGGCTGGTTCGGCGTAACCTTTGCGATAGTTTCCTCCATGAAAGCTTTGTATTGCTCATAGTACTCTCTGTTGGCTTGCAACTTTTTCTTAAGGTGTTGGAGGCGAACCACGGCCAGTCTTTTATTGTTTGGTAGTACCGGTGGATTGTTGCCTTTGAATGGAAGAGGCATCTCATAGTGTCCATCCTTCCTTTTCAGTATAGTGTCAGACAGATACTGCACAAAATGAACATCATCTTGAGACATATTTCTCTTCATAATTTCTTTCAACAAATCCATTTCTAATGCCTTTAACACATCAGTGACTGGAGGCATGGGCATTTCCTTTACTGCAATTCTGTGTACAAATCTCTGACTTCCCTGTCTGTCGAGATGTGGATTTGCTGACCTTACAATGCTCCAGCCGAGCACAGTTCTTTAGCCAAAGGGTTCCATCTCAGAGCCAGTAACAACCTCCAAAGGAGCTAGAGCAGATGGGCAGTCGTAACCGATCAGAAGTCCGACCTCGCAGTCTTGGAGTGGCTGTAACTTGTTTGCGAGGTGTTTGAGGTGTGGCCACTGGAGTGCCGTTTCCTTGGTGGGGATGTGGGACTTGTCTACTGGTATGAAATCTCTCGTGTAGGCTTGATGCAGTCAGACATACGTTTCAGAGTTGAAACCACGCACCTGCAGACCATAGGCAGCTTCACTAGATTTGATTGTGTCGACAGCCGTCATTGTACTGAGCTTTAGTTGCAGCGGCTGGGTGTTCACATTCAACTGGGACGCTAAATCTGTCAAAATGAAGGATCTGAGTGTCGCTCTGAGTGTCGAGAATTTCACTTTGAGGTGCAGCTGTGGCTGACACCAGGACTGGAACGATACAAGATGTGGCAGAGGTGGATCTCGTCAATATGTGGGACATAACCTTTGGAACTTCTTTGTTTGCTTTATTTTCTGTTGCCACTAGGTCACTGTTTGGTGCTTTGACAGGCTCTGTGTTTCTCTGTATGTCCAGACGGGTTGGATGACGTCGGCTACACACATTACATGTGTGTCTTCGTTCTTTGTGCTGTGGCCCTTTCTTAAACAACCGAAGCACAGGTGGTTTTCATGAAAAAGGAAATGAAAAAAAAAATGAAAGCCTTCTTCTCATCGGCATTCTTTGCGGCAAAGGTTGGGCACCTAGCAACACCATGCATCTCATCCTTACAGACCAAGCATGGTGGCCTTGGCTTTAGGACTACGGTTTCTTGGTTACCTGAGTTGGGAGATTTCATTAGAGCACTTGTGTTGAGTGCCTTGGCTTTCTTTGGAGACCTATCATCTGTGGGTGAAAGTGTGTTTTCTACCCTCAGTGCTCAGAGGGTAGCCTGGGGCATGGTCACACATTTCTTCAGATATCATAAACTTAATTCATGGTAAATAAATAATTTCTTATATATTTG
>JAODKC010000021.1:1353560-1377422 GCA_026777985.1 Mormyrops attenuatus | reverse complement strand
AGCTAAGTGTACCATTGGCAGACCCTTGAGGGTACAGCCCCAGTGACAAGCAAAGGTACAAATTTGTACCCTTTTTCAGAGAGTGTACCTGTGGACATCACCCCCACCCCCCTTTGTTTTGGGGGGGGGGGGGGGGGGGCAAAACCAGGCCCCGCCCACCCCCCCCCCCCCCCCCCCCCATGTACACAACCGTCCTACAGATGTGTCAGACCACATGCCCCCAGCCCTTGACACCCCCCACCACCCCAACCATTATTATTTTATAGTTTTGTTCTGCATTCCTCTCTCTCAGGCCACGAAGCTTCTTGAGCTTATTGCTTACATGTGTTCGAGCTGCTTTACCTCAGTGGGGGGAGATACTGTGCGGAGAGGCTGGCTGCACCCTCCCCACCTTGAACTAATTGTCACGCCGCAGCGATACAGCTCCGAGCGCCGGCCTGCCGCCGCACCAGCCTGCTGCCGCTGGGGCTTCAATTTGTAGAAGCATAAACAGATACTAAACTAGCAGTAATGGCACAGTGATTTATTAACAGAGTTCAGATCAAATTGTCACGGCGCCCCCCTGCCGACTCCACAATGGCTCCATTATACCCGAGCTCTCGTGGTACTCCGACTCACACTTAACCTCTTATATCTGTTTCCTTTTAAAGCGTGACGCGGGGGAATGCTTGTGAATTGTTCATGACACATGCGGCGTGAGGCACTTTGCATGACAGTGATCATGTGCTGCTGCACGTAAGGTTATGAGCAGCACACTAGAACAGATATGAAATCTGTGTCATTTGTAATTGCTGATAAAAATTAATTAAATACAGTAATGACTTCCCTTACTCGGTTTGGCAAAATAATATTTTAATCAGAAATATAATTTTAATCAGAAATCAATGTGGATTTACTGCCTACAGGATTCCTGGCTTTACATTGAATCTGAATCCTGATTCTCCCCAGAATTTTCCAACTGTTCTTGGTTTCAAAAGATGTGAAACTGCATTAGGTACATTTCTGGTTACTATATGAGCCTACTATTTTTGGATTCCTCGTCCCGTTTCTTTTTATAACAAAGAAAAAAGAAAGAAAAACACAGCAAGGGGGGCTGGGGTGGGGGGTTTATAAGCACACTTGTTTTTTCTCTGGTGCTTCACTTTCAATTTTGGTTTTCTGCCAGATCAGTGGAATGCTTTTGTTGTCCTTCAGGAACATCCCACTGACGGGTAACGCATCTTTTAAATATAAAGTGAAGTCCCAGTCCATGTCTTGCCGCTGGTCCAGGCCTGGGAGAAAAGCTGATGCAGCGAGAGATCACCAAGGTGATCCCGGAGCTGTTGGCAAAATCAGTTACATATTGTCCAAACTTTGATTCGGCCGCGGGAACTTGATTGGTCTGACTTCTGGGAAGGATCATGCCGATGGGGTTGGACGTTTTCTGCGTTCCGCTGCCGGCCTGCGCCTCCCTCTCCCTCACCCACTCCTTCGCTCACACCTCGTTATATTCAGCACAAACTTTTTGGCTCTTCTGGGAGCTATTTGTCTTCATTTGCTGGCATATCTGTCTCAAAAACCTGAGCTTTGATCTTCTTGTATTCTATCCTGTCCATCTGTTCTACATTTACCCTTTAGTAAACACTGCCTCTCAAATCTATTACCTGAAATAACAAAGCCATGGTTTTATTGGAAACTTTGTACCGGACATAAATCCAGCATCTTTTTCATTTGTCATGTCAATGATATTTCCCATCTTCCCTCATGACTGATGACAGTTCCCCTACGCCCCTTCTACAGCTGTTGATGGACCTTCTGGACCAGGAGCTGCTGCACTTTTGTGCTCTAAGCTACATGCTCTGGAAAGGTCCTCAGTCCTTATTGAAGAGCAAATTTCCCACTCAGTCCTTTTTTTTGTTGTTTTTGCGACCAGACCGCCAATAACCTAAAGTCAGGCTTTCTCATCCAATGTTACATTATTGGGAACCAAAACTCGTTCCGTCCTCATGTAATCAAATGAAGAACTTTCGTTAAATTTCCAAAAGTAACTGAGTCCATTTTTGTTATTTTTGAGATGAGACTACCTATGACCTAAAGTCAGGCTTTCACATCATGTTACAGTATTGGGAACCAAATCTCTCTCTCTGTCCTCATGTAATCCAACGAAGTATCATTAAATTTCTCAAAAATGTATCTGACAGAGTTTTGCATTAGGTGTCTCATTCCCGTTAAGTGATTCTTGCTCTCGCCAACAGTCTGACTGTAACCTGTTGCAGAAATATCTGTAATTTCAGTACAGCTGAATGCGACGAACGGCACCATGCTGCTTTCCCTGGTCCCTGACTCCTTTGCGGATCAGTAACGTTTGAGACATAAATTCCTGGTAGCAGCTAGCAAAGTCGGGCCCTTTGGGGATGACGTAGGTATCGACAGTCTTCCCTGGTGTTTCCTATCAGCATGCACCTCCTCCCCATCACCAGGGTCACAATTAGACTGGACTCCATTCTCTGTCTGTGGCCCCACAGCCGTCGGTGATGCTTTGGCTGTCCAGACAAAATCGTCACAGCAATAGAGAAAAACACTGCCCAGTGTTTTAGCTTTCAAACGAAATCCGTCCAGTTCCCAGGACAAAATCTATGTACTTCCTTAAATACATTCATGGATTCGGTTACAGACGTGAAGGCATACTGTGTCATATGTGCATATAAGGGTGTGTTTTTAGAGTAATCCTGCTGTATTAGTTTAAACTTTTCACAACAACACGTCTATTGGATGTTAACTTATCGTATCTGAAGAGCGCTTGGCAGCCCATTTGAACCGTCTTTTGAAGCATGGGTGAGTACCTCACTCCTGCGCCCTGGGTGCATTATAGACTCTAATTTTCACTAGAGAAAGAATATTTTTGGCGTGGGTATAATGTAGACATGGCCTGTGGTTACATGGTCGCTGACATTTTAAGTGCTAAGCTGGTTCAAAAAGACTCCAGCTAGAGTTTCAAGTTCAACACACTCAAACCAAAACAGTTGATGACTTTAACTGAGTTTTGACTGTGACTGAGCAAGAGTCGCTCTCCCGCTGGCATTCTCCTCTTGTGATGCTTGGGGCTTGAAATGGTTTGAGCTGATGATAAAGAAGCCAGCGATTGGCTCAGCTGTTTGTCTCTTGGCTCTGATTGGCTGGCTGGTTGTTCTTATTTTGGCTGGATCCTGTCATCACAGTTATCCATATCAAACACCCAGTCTGCAAGTAATCCAAACGGGGAAATTTGTGGTGAAGACTGTGGAAGCTTGCCCCGCTGAGGACGGATCTTTGATCGAGAAGTTCTCCGAGCGTGCCCTTCCCAGCCGTCACTGCCTGAAACCAACAGAGACTGACTTGAGAAATCGCAAACCTAGCAAAAGCGCTAGCCATTGGAACAGTACTGACGTCACCGTATGCATTTAAAGACAGAAACAATAAGGGGAGACATCGGTCCCAGGCCGCGCATCAAGCACAAGGGAGGTATATTATCATGATCGATACAAACGTAATAAGGAGATCAAATTTAGAAGCGGCAGGCAATCATGCGAGCCGGTAGTCGAAGGCTGGTTTGTCAACGGTGCTTTTTCTAGTTTTGTTTTAGCCAGAGGTGAAAAGAAATCAAATTTATATCAATCTAAATAGTGCTGGGCAGCATTATCAGTTGAAAAGACCCCTCCTCCCTGACAGGCCCTACTCTACGATGATTAATCACTCCTCGCCTTCATTGGACTTTTCTAATTTCCTTCGCAAGTAGCTTGAGGCAAGAAGCGGTAAACGGTAGCCTTATTACTGCGCGTGCAGGGAAATGTCAGCCGTCTTGCCATTCTACAAGCACTCAGCGCAAAGAGCAGGCTAATTGGACGGCTGGAGAATGCAGCGTGCCACCTTTGTTTACGCCCTCCCCCCTTATGATACGTGCTTCTTTGCTAATGTGGTCTGCCTGGGTAATTCACTCTCCTTTTCGAGAAACCCACGGAGAGGATACACACCGATAAAAGTGCTTTAAACCAACATGTGTTTCAGAAATTGTCATAATAATATAAAGCACATTTAATTAGACCTGGATCCCATGGACCAGTGGTCTCCAACCTTTTTCAACACTGAGAGCTACTTTTACAAATACAATACTCTGGTAAAGCTACTGAATCGCTGCCAATTGGGGGGAATTGGAAGTTGTGCTGCGGTCGTTTAGAAATGTCTTGGTGATGGACAGGCTGGCGCCCACTGCCGTAAACACTGATCTCTCGTTTTCCTCATTTCAGACCAAGCAGATTTAGTTTAGGCAGAGCTTGGTGTGTCACCCAGGGTTACGCACGTTTATGACATCACAGTGACTGACAAGAGGCCCCAGCGATGACTGAAACACATTCTGAGCCAGCCCGGCACTGGCCTGCACGACGTGTTTGCCTGCAATACAGCAGCGCTCTGAAGCCTGAGAGGTGGGGATGTCAATTACAGTGAAGTTTATATATTTAGGAGACACTTTTGTCTAAAGTGACATACAAGTGAGGCAAATAGTACGTTATAAACATACAGCTGTCAAGGAGTCAACTAGAATGTCGTACCACTTAAGTTTCAACCTCCCCGCTTGACTGTGGGTATGTTGGAAGAGAGCCTTTGGAAAAGCTGGGTAACATTAAAGCTGTCTATTACTGTCATGCAGTACTATAGTGCTGTAGTTGTGCAGAGCCTGTTATCTGTCAACCAACTCTTTATATTTACTTACAAGTCTTTTTTAACAATTTTAGTCTTTTTTCTTTATCAAGGTAGTTGAATGTCACATGTATTCAGCATGAGGTCCTCTTTTTATAACACAAGAAATATGCAGCTTATGTCCCAAAGCTTAATGTCTCCCAAATTTATCACAGAAATGAAAGAATATGACAGAATTGTGGCATTCTAAGTCAATATTTATTAAAAAAAAGAATCTGGGGGAATATCTACCCATCCTTCTAATTAGACAGGGTGACTGGAGATTGATTTTAATTGCAAAAGTAATTACATGGAGCAGATAGCCAGTGACATTTGATTATCTGGGTGATTGATTAAAAGGCCCCTCGCCTTGCGTAGACTGGCAGCCTGGGGAATCCAGACAAAGAACAAATTTAAAAAAAAGAATAAGTTCCTTATAAGTGCCGTTTGCAATCGCGAATTTCAAAGCTGGAATTAGTTACTGACGTCCCTCTGAGCTGTACACCCTTTCAGTGCTTCAGCTCTCCGCAAACACGCAGCGGAAGCTGGGGCCTTAGCAACAAATCGAGGAACCGTTCATTTATAAAACACCCCAGCGGGGAGTGACAGACAGATCATGACTGGTAACAGGCTCATCAGAAGCCGTCTTATCGCTTCCTGATCATTCACGCGGCTCGAGATGATAAAATGAAGCTAAACCACACTATTATAAGATGAATGCTTTGTTAGGGATTCATATCTGGGTTTTAATCACTTAGACAAAAAAAATGAATGTATGATTTTGCCTTTTTTTAAATGTTGACTGCTTTCTGCGTATAGGAGTGAAGCAAAGCATCATCTGTACCTCTGCAAATAAGCACGGATTCTCTCTCTTTTTTTCCGTGTGTGGCTTCCCGATCAAGGGTTAACCAGCACTGACCTCCAACCAGCCCACCCGCCTGCGATATTTGGTGACCTCCCTGCCCAGGCCCCACTCTCCCCCCGGCGCCTGCTTCCCCCCCCCCCCCCACGCTTGTCCCTCTCAGCCCCATGTGTTGTTAATTAGCCCGGTCCCCCAACTGTCAGGCAGCACACCACACATCTCCGACACATCCTGCAACTGCCCTGTCAGCCTCTGGAGATGCCTGAGCGTGCTGCAGATATAATCTGCCTTTCCGATTGGACGATGCCCTATATCCACCAGTTTAATGTAAGGTTTATTTTTAAAGCTTTCAGAAGTGACACCTTATATTTGTTTGTTTGTTTTTTTTTAGAGGTTAACCCCGTCAACTTTATTGTTCGCAAATGTTATTAGTAAAAATTTCTGCTTGTTGGAGGACCATAATGTTATCCGTGGGATCAGAGGCCAGTGACTCAGGTGAGGCTGGTCAAGTACGAGAAGAGATCCTGGCAAGGGTGGGGCCCCGATTTAGGGCAGGAAGCATGGATCCTTCAGCTCAAAAGCGTTTCGTTGCCTGACAGCAGTGGCAAGGCGCCTTTGAAGTGAAAGGAAGGAAAATAAAACAGGCCGACTCCCCGCAGATATTATTTACCTTTAGGAAGTACACAGTCTATATTGGCTTAAGCGCTAAAAGCCCCAGGCTGGCGGCTGCCTCTATGGCAACAGCGACGGGGACTTTCCAAAAAAAGCAGCGTCTGGTTGTAAATCACCGCATATGTGCCTCCCAGCATCAAGCCGCAGCTCTGCAGGCGAACACGAGGCAGTGGCACTTATTAAATTTCCATGAAGTTTACCAAATTTGCAGGATCAGTGGGGTAAGGTCGTCGGGGAGCACGCGCCGGCGCCCGCAGCGTCTCGCTGGCAGCTGACGCGAGCCGCTGCTGCAGCCTAATCTTTACAGCAGAGATGATTTCATTCCATTAGGTCTGCTCCCCATGGGCCCTGCCGGCTACTTCCTGCAACGTCCTTCCGTGACTCCAGGGGGCCCCAGCTGCAGCAGGCACAGTAAACCAGGCTCAGCCCCCAGCAGCTACAAAACAGCATTCCCTAATGACTCTGCATAAAGAATATTTTGCTAGTGTTAATATCGCATGCTTGTGCATGCACATGTTATTCATTTGCGTCCTCTTTCCAGCACATGCATGACCTGACCAATAAGGGAAAAATGCAGATTTGTTGCGGACTAAACAATCAGAGACTAATTTTTAAAAATGTATTTTTAGCCTCTGCATCTGGCCACACCCCTTAGTTACTACAATATCATTAAATAAGGAACTCCCCGGCTGTGCTGGATTACAGCATGCAGTGCTCATTCCAAGAGTATATTGAGGGATCACAGAGAGAGAGGGGGGGTTCGACACACATGGGCCAGGGTAATTGTCTTAGGCCAAGCTACATAGAGTTTCTCCTCGTTTGCTGCTGATGCTTGAAGACACTGGTAAGGCTTGATTAGCTGAGAGGCATATCAGTGCAGCCAGGAGCCAAATATTGAGTGGGAAGGGCATTGTCAAATAGGAGGGGCAATGTCGAGTGAGATGGGCAATGTGAAATAGGAGGGGCAATATCAAATAGGAGGGGCAATGTCGAGTTGGAGGGGCAATGTCGAGTGGGGTGGGCAATGTCAAATGGGAGGGGCAATGTCGAGTGAGATGGGCTATGTCAAATAGGAGGGGCAATATCGAGTGGGGTGGGCAATGTCAAATAGGAGGGGCAATGTCGAGTGAGATGGGCTATGTCAAATAGGAGGGGCAATGTCGAGTTGGAGTGGCCAATATCGAGTGGGGTGGGCAATGTCAAATAGGAGGGGCAATGTCGAGTGGGAGGGGCAATATCGAGTAGGAGGGGCAATATCGAGTGAGATGGGCTATGTCAAATAGGAGGGGCAATGTCGAGTTGGAGGGGCAATATCGAGTGGGGTGGGCAATGTCAAATAGGAGGGGCAATGTTGAGTTGGAGGGGCAATATCGAGTGGGATGGGCAATGTGAAATAGGAAGGGCAATATGGGATGGTTTTATAACTGTTATCATCTGATACCTCATCCTAACCCTCACCCTATCCACAAACCCTTCATAACCCCCTCCCACTCAACACTCAGCTCCCGGCTGCAGTGATATTTACTCATGATTAGCTAACATGTTAGACGTGGTGCCGTCTGTAGCTGTGCGCTCCCAGGGGAGGTGATCTCGCTACTTCCTTAAAAGTGGACTAAGGCCCAGAGCACTGGCCATACAGGCAAGCAAATCACTGCATTCATCACGACTGGCTGGTTGATAGGCTGCACATTTATGTCTATTTTTGTTCTTCCATAGATTGACTACAGTTTGGTTTGACCCCCAATCAATTGTTCAGCTCACTGTCATGGCTGTTTCAGATGTAATGGGAGTGGTCCGCTGAAGGAGAGACGACCTGTCAATCTGCTACATTTTCCTTAGTCAGACAAATGGCTGACTTGGGACTGACACTGGTGAGTGCTGTGCTTCCTGTGAGGAGTGCCACTCGTGCCAGTGTAAGCCAAAACATTACAGAGCGCCGGCGTCAATGGTGCTTCAGCATGTGACATTTTCAAACATCTCTGCCAAGGAGCCAGCGCTGAGCTCTCAGCCCATCGTATTACCTTGTGACTTCTGAAGGTACGCTGAGCAATTCATGCTAATTCTACCCTAGTGCTGCAAGCACACCTATGTTAATGAAGTGCATTCTACAAATGTCACACTAAGCCATTAGCATGGTAGTTAAGTTCCAGAATCCTTTGATTCTATATAAAATAGTTGAATGGGTTTTTCCTCTAAACGAGAGTAATATAATGGGTCAAGCAGCTCTGCTCCTTGTTACATAGTTTCCTTAGAGACACTATGCAGTAGACATAGCAGCTCTGAGCAGTGTGGGTATGGGGTCAAACTGCACTTCCCTTTCTTCCTGCATGGCTGTTTACATTCAGCTGATCAGGTGACATCTCACTGAAAATCCATTTGCAGTTTTTACCTGTTTATTTTGCTGGAGGTTCTGGGGTTAAGTATCTTCCTCCAGATTACTACAGCATAGTCTCTGTACTTGGGCCAAAAAACCACATCCTAAACCAGTGTTTCCGAACCCAGTCCTCAGGGACCTCCAGACAGTGTATGTTTTTGCAAAAATGTGGACACTCTGGCAGGGAGCTGGGAGGGAGCAAAAACGTGGACAGTCTGAGGGCCCCCAAGGACCGGGCTGGGAAACACTGTCCTAAACCACCAGATGCAGGTCCGAGCATATAGGATAGCGGTTACACTCATTATATTTCCAAAACTCTCGGAGAGTCGCATATCTCTTGTTGCTGGTTGCGGCTGCCTAACATCCGTGTTCCAGAACTATGTGTAATCCTCTCGTGTCCCTTCGGTTAAATGTTGTGCAGGTGGGCATGTCCGCAGCGTCCTGCTGTGAGCACATGGGGTGGGGGGGGGGGCACTCTTTCACGATGCTCTGAGGTACATATTACTGCCCCCCCCCACGCTTAGACTTTATCAGGGTGACGTGTTATGGATGGTGCCCCTGTAAGACCGCTTTGCTACATTGACCTGAAGATCAGTGAATCAGTGCATTCTGATAATGAGCAGATTGTCTCACGCTGCTTGTTGTTATATGCGGTTCCTTTCTAGCTGCAACTTCCATCTCACAGATTAAATTTATGTTCCAGGCTGGATAAAATGCCACAGGTCTTGTCGTGGGGTTGTCACTATAATGGTGGATTTTCTTCGGCAGATATCCCCGTTCGCTGTTGTTACTGCTTCCTTAACTCCATCAGCAGTAAATGGTTTCTTATGTAAACTCTCAGAGGTGTGTTTAATAATCTCTCAAGTACAGAAGGCTTAAAAAATTTGTTTCTTTTATAAAATATCCCATTTGAGTGAAGATTTTCAGTGATATGGCTGTCATTTCAGGTAGGGGGTCCTGGCTGACTTTCAGGAATAACGATTACAGGAACTTACAGGAATCTGCATGTATGACATTGTGGAGTGACGCTCTCTGACCAGACACTGCCAGTGTCCATTTTTTATACACGGATGCGGGAGCTCAGGACAGAGCCAGCGCTGTGCCCATAAGAGGCCATGAAACCCAACATAATTTATTTTCCACTCTCCAAGGGACATTCTTGTTTTTCTAATTTATCCCCACCTCATCTAGAATTTACTGCCCCCCCCCAAGGCCTGCTGTTGGGTCGGTCAAGTTGATCCCTTGTCACAGAAATTCAATCAAGAGCATTAAAGTGTGAACCAGTTGAAAAAAC
The DNA here is from genome assembly GCA_026777985.1 of Mormyrops attenuatus. Classification (NCBI taxonomy): domain Eukaryota; kingdom Metazoa; phylum Chordata; class Actinopteri; order Osteoglossiformes; family Mormyridae; genus Mormyrops; species Mormyrops attenuatus. Next base: position 1,367,528 of record JAODKC010000021.1, on the reverse strand, counting down.
AAAGGGCTTAGGGAAATCAGATGCTTAAACAACAACAAACAAGCACACTGTAATCTTCTTAAAGAAATTAAGCAGGAAAAACCCCCTCGGCCAGGGTGGGTAATGATCCCAGCCGATCGGATAAGAGGCTGTACTGGATCAGGAGGAAGGTGAGAACGGCAGAGGGGATTAAACGCAGCCTCCCACTAATCAAACGGCACTCCGGCAAAGGGATCACTTCTCTCCCATCCCAAACTTCAAAAAGTCCCGCCTAAGCTGGAAGTAGGTGGCACTAATCCCTTCTGTGGAGGTAAATCTATGCATCCATCTTAAGGCGCCTTTCATCCTCACCGTTTTCTCGTGACGCTGCCCCTGGTATCTTGGGAATGTTAACTTTTGCACTGTACCTCTGCTACAGGCAAGATCTTACGTCACTAACGCTGTATGATTCATTGTTCCTGGAAGGCTCTTCCGAGGTGTCCCATAGCACGTACCATCACCTTCCTTATCAAATATGTCTCCTCAAAGCATTTTGGGTGGGAATTGCCAGGCAGTTGTGTATCATACTACTTAGTACACAGTCGTACTTTATACCTGACTGTAAATTGGTCTTTACTCTGCCACTGTTTCTGAATACCAAGTATCAGTTACTCTGTAGAAATATGTGCACTTGGCTGCCTTCATTCTGTGGATCACATGTGTGTTAGAAGACGTGATTTATATTTAAATATCACATGATACCATTTTAAGATGCTTGGGGCTGCAAATATGTATGGTAAAAGACACAAAATGAGCAAAGTCTTCAAAACAAGTCCATTCTCTCCTGCCTCGGTGAACATTAGTGTTTTCTCCACTGATGGATGGCATTTGCTGTCCAGTGATTTGGCCTGCAAGCTGTGCAGTGGTAATGGGGATGGATGAAGATCTTGAGTCCTGCTCATCTTCTGACGCTCATGGCGAGATCACGAGAGAGGGCTGCTCTGCAGGAAACGGATGGCGGCTTTAATTAATGCACAAACCAGCCACAGTCCCCATCAGCATGTGTCACGAGAAGTGAGTGGTCACCAAGGATTTATGTTTGTAGAACATGTTTGTGTAATCTGGTCACAATATGGCAGGTTTGCAGGATCTGACACAGAGCAAGCAAGAAGGATGTCTGCACTTGGGCAAGTCTTAAGGGCTCAGTTTTCTGTTATTTTCAACAACCATAAATAACAGATTTTCCCAAATATATTTATTGGTATATTATACTGAATCAATTCTTTTGGCACAATTCGTAATTATTTACAATAACTTAAAAAAATTAATTATAATAATACTGCACTTTTTTGTGTTGTATGTGCAGAATACACTTCACACCAAAGCTGACGCCTCAGAGTAGCACACGTGAGGTCCCTTCTTGGGATACCGAATCTAGAATCCGGATCACTATTTATTTCCATGTCTTTCTTGCTGGGCGCCCTGCCCAAAGTGCAGCATTGCATGCTTTCCCGCACTATTCTGGTGTTTTATCTCTGAAGACTGTATTTTCCTGACATTGGGTATGAGAGCAGAAGCCTGAGCTAATTACTGTATCAGGGATTTACAGCCATCTCCCCTGGACGTGACGGAACAATCCAGTCAGCCTTTGTCTGTAATTACACTCTAATTGTGCGGTGATTATTATATAAAAAACACACACTCCTCTGTTCAGCCAAAGGCACAGAGATGCATGCCGCCCTTAACACCAGGCATGCAAGATTATAGTCATAGATTATTCCTGTGTGACGTGGAATAAAAGGATTAAACAGTGTCTCCTTGTTACTGGAGTGTGTCTTCAGTTCAGGTGTAGCTTTTGTTTTGGTTTATTAACAAAAGCGAAGGATTTCACAGCGCGGGAGCAGAAACGCGCATATCACGCAGGTGGCTGCATATTCGGCAGCTCCTCTGCAAGCAGCATGGCTGGCGTTTCATTGGAGGTGGGGTTTGAAGTACAGGACTGATTAGTTGTTTCCATTAGGCAGTGTCCACGAGGCTGCCTCAGCGAGGCTGCCTCAGCGAGCCCATGGCAGGGCAGCAGGCAGGCACCATGGGCCTGGATCCGCCCTACTTGTCATCCCCAATCACACTCAGCCTAATTCTTGTTTTAATTTACTCCACTCGCGGGGTGAGGCGGCCGCCCTGCCAGCGCAGTCCTCTGGGTCCTCTCACTTCTGCCGTTTATGACAAGGAATATGCAAAGGCACAATTATTCATCCGCTAAGGTGACGGAGAGGGGCCTGGGAGCATTTTCCTGCTCTCCAGGCATCTAAGCGTCAGTCACGGAAACAGTCCAGTTATAAACAATTCTTCTGAGAGCGTTTTATTAACATGTTGATCCGAAGAGCCGTTAGTCTGAAATTGTGGGATGAGATTATCTGTATTGATTGGATAAGGAATGCTCATTCCACTCAGAAGGTTTTTTTTTTCCTCTGATGGAAGGGATTTCTTCCGAGTGCCATTTTTTTTTTAAGTTTCGTTTTCTTTTCATGGCGATGCTGTGGGGGAGCGGGGGTTTGGCCATTCCAGCCCATCGCTCATTAGACCGGCAGTGCTCTCCGGACCACTGCGTAGTACACCCCTTACAAATAAAACACATGGAGAGGTGTGGAATTTGCTCCCCTAAAGCTGTGATGTATTCGATTCTTTACGGTCACGGTCGCCTTTGCGCCTTTTATTTTGTGTCCTCAGACAATTTTCTCTCTGCTTTCTCTCTCTCTCGCTCTCTCTTTTACTTTCTCTCCCCCTCTTTCGCCTCTCTGCCTTTCAGAGTGTCATTTGCAATTTAATGCTCACCTGGGGTGAGCATTGACAATAGACTCCACCATAAAATAGTTCAGGGCCTGCCTGCATTGCTAATGAGGTCGATGTTGAGCTATTTGGCTTATTGTCCCGCTATAATATCTACTTAATGCAAGTCAATGGGAGTGGATTGTTAGACCCGTTAAAGATTCTATTAAGTCTTTAGAAAAGCCACTGTATTTTGCAGTCCACTGTATAATGGCCGGAATAGACAAGCCGCATTGGTTCTTGTGAAAGTGATTCTCTACAGAGTACTGTGTTTTTTTTTTGCATCCAAAATAGTTTTTCTTTTATCAATCATGTGATTTTTGGATTTGAATATTAGCTGACGTTTTGATTTTTTTTTTGATGGTTTAGCTACATTTTAAAAGAATAGCTGTAAAAAGTACCTTAGGATACCTTTCACAGAGTTTGTATATAAATCACCTTACGTGTTTCAGAAAGGCACATGCAGTCGATGATCATAATTCAGCATCGGGGTCAAATGGCAGATTGTGCACCAGTAAGAAATAATGCTGATTATTATGGAGACCGAAGCCGCTGATGATTTAGGGGATGAGGGTTGCTCATTTAAATAATACTCTATATAAAAAAAAACCTCTCATTCATGTCTTTGTTTCGGCCGCTGGGAGTTTTTAAACAAGCCCATATGGTGATGGCCATCCGTCGTGAAAAGGCGGCCGTAGCTGAGGCCAGGATTTCACACAGGCGGTATTGAGTGGGACTGAAGAGGCGAGAGCTAAGCTGTCCTTTCAGAGGCAGCAAAGCCCTCCATCTGGACTCCCTTAAAACTCCCAGCTAGTTTGTTAGGCTCCCTGTCGACTGACTGGGCTTCCTCAAGCAGAAGTAACTGCTTCAATGATGTAAACCCTTGCCACTTGAGAGTATTACATTTCTTTTCATGCTTGACTTAATCAAAACTGGGGAAATGAAATTTACACCTTTTTGATGTGCTTTTCCCTGCTGTTTAAGAAGGGCAATCTTAACCCATTTGATCTTCACAAGTACCCACTAAACGGCCAAATATGCCAAGCTGACGGCAGCAGACGGCTGGAAGTCGCCAGTTTGAGCCGGGTCACCATAAAAGCTCTCCATGTAGCACGGCGAGCGCCTCCGAGCGCCTCTGTTTATTTATGCTGCCGGCGCACTATCGCTCATGGAGACCGCTGCTTCGCCATACAGTCGGTCCAGTTATTTATTAATGTAGAGCAGGCTGGGGGGGAGGGGGGCACTCTATGAAGATATATCTTTCTGCTGAGCGCTTTTAGCCTCCTGTATGGTGCCAGGGTGTTCATTCCCTTTGTTGATAATTATATTTGAAGTGTAGATTAAACTAATTAAGTGCTCTGTGAGAAAAGGATGATGTATTGCAGGTATGAAGGTGAAGAGGTCGTAGTCACCTCTAAGACGGGGGCAACTGGGAAGCTCATGTTAGGGATGATGGTAGACTGCCTGGGGGAATATTATTTTTTGTTTACCGTCTGCGTGGTATATAAGCAGTTTGACGAGCACGACGTCTGTATTTTGAGATGATGTCTTTAAGCTGATGTGTGTATGACGGAATGGAGCTGGGACGAGGCTCTGCAGTTGGCGTTTGCAGGGAACGTTTGCCGAAAATGCAGCCAGTGACAGTTGTTGCAGGAGCCCGGTTTTAATAAGTCGACCGTGCCTGGTGCCCCAGGTCCCCGCCAGGCTCGGGGAGAAGCCGGCGTGTAGCTGGCCTGCGTCGGCCCCGGACTTCACAGAGCTCTGTTTGCACCTCTTAATGAAACCACACCTGTTAAGCAACTTGGCAGCGTCCCGTCGTCACAAGCTCCGCGGTGGGTCCCACCGAAATAAATTAATAAATCGGATATTTTTTCCCTCTCTCTGTGAAATTTCTGCTGCGTCCCTCTGTGTCCCTGTAAACAATAAACACTTTTCCTGTTTAGTAATCAATTTTTTTGTTTTGTTTTTTTCCACAAGTTAAAACATTTTTGTAGTCATGAGACACTAGGGTCTTGAGGAAAAGATCTTGTATTTGTTAATATAATTCAGACTGAGGGCAGTTGCGGGGGGTGGGGCTGCCACTTTGTGTCGGCCTGAAAAGGCTGGGGCCCTGTCAAACTGGCCAAGACCTGCAAAGCAACTTGTCTGGGACCGTGATGTTCCGACAGCTCTTGTTTGACAAGATACATAGTTTCTATTCAGCCAGGACCAGATTATTGGTTACTATAGTTTCCCTAATGCTCAATAGAAGCTGTTGAGTAATCTTAACAGAATAGGTTAAAAGGTGCCGATGTTCAGAGGCACAAAACCGCATGTTGAGAGTCAGAGAGTGAAACCCACAGAGTTGAACCCCTCTCTGCCGCTTTGATGTCTTCTCTCCTGCTCGTAGATCGACGGGGAGAGAATATGCTGGCCTTGCACAAATAGCTCGACGTGTCGGCGAACAATGGGCGCACGGGAGCGAGGACGGCCAGCACAAAGGGGGAGCCGGCCCCGTGACAGCTCTCGCTCATCATGGCTTCACACGCTGGCAAAAAGAGATCGGGATGCCATCACACTTCCCTGGCCGCTTTAACCCCTCGCGGTTCGCCGCCGGCATGCTGCAGACCGTGTTTTTTATTTTATTGGATTATTTATGGAATCCAATTCTTTTAAATGACGGCTAGTTTGAGTGAACTTTACCAGTTCACTCAAACAAGCATAAGCAAGCAGTTAACATAAACAAATAAATTTTAAGATAACTTTATTTGACGTTATAATATAGACCAACTTTTTTTTTTTTTAAAAAAAAGAATTAACATTAATGTTTATATTTCTGTATGTATGTAGATGCGGTATATTTCAGAAAATGTAACTGCCAGCAAAGTGGTTTGTTCTAACTTTATCCACAGTCTGTCCTTCTCTCTTCCTATTGTGGGGTTTATAGCAGATTTGAAATCAATGAAGTATGTAATTTGTAACAACTGTTCAGACTGGTTCAAGTCTAAACAATGGCAATGGGATAACTGTCCTTGAATATGAGTCTTTAGTGAGGCATCAATAGGCTTACAATGTGTTGAATTAGCTGGCATATTAATGACCAGATGCAGTGCCCGTCCATTCTCCTTGCCCAAATCTGCTTATGCAAATAGGCCATGAATCCAGTTCAAATGGGGGGGGGGGGGGGTCTTTTAAATGAGCCTTACACCCATCTCTACAGGCCCATTCTCTGGCAGCAATGGGGCCAGGGAGGGAAAGTGACATGAGAAAAGTTAGGACACTTGTTTTTCTAGCTGAACATGATCCCGTTATCGTACTCTTCTCCCGGTAACTCGCACGCCTTGATTGTTGGGCCTGAAACCTTGGACAAGGGGAAATAATCCAGGCCCTTGTGACAGCCTCCTCAGAATGCACCATGTGCAGTGAGAATGTGAGGCCAGTCCAAGTTCATGCCCCTGCTTAGGGTTCGAGAAATGGGATAATCCCTGTACATTTGTTAAAGGGATTCCAGTCAATTGTGGTCTCCTGTGTATTTGATATTCATACAGAAAAATACTGAGATTATAAATACATACATAAAGTATATATGTATGTATGTGTATGTGTGTGCGTGTGTATGTATGTATATATATATATATATATATATATATATATATACACAAACAAATTGCATGTAAGGTATTTAAATGGTGGCCTTTGACATTTGGTTTCTATTTTCTGTCTGGCTAAATAATCAGTACATTTGCAGGTTAGATTTGCTGTTAGGTTTATTGGCCAGTAGTTGGTGCTTTTCTGGAATGTATTCAGTGTTGTCATAAATGTGTCATTCATAGTACGTGTCCAGTTCGCGTGCAGTGTCAGAGTAATTAGAGTAGAGAGAGGTCATCACCTTGTCAGGCCTGCTTTTGGGGACATGCTAGAATTGGGACACTGCGCCTCAACTGGAAATAACTGCCTTATTAGTTATACAGTTGAGGGTCTTTGGTATAGATGGTGGCCTTTTTTGAGAATACTAACGCAAAGCAGTATGCTGTGTGTCCTCCCTGTCCTGATTTCACCGTGATTGCATCGGTTAAATACACGTTGAAGGTGTAATTCAAAGTGTGTTGCCCGGGGAATATGAAAGGACCCATTGTTTCAGCAGCAATCACCTGAAAGACTTGTTAAGTACTGTGTGATGTTTGAGTGTCAGCTCTTTGTTTCTTCATACTACATAAGCCTGCGAGTATAAGACCATAATTTGTCACTGTCAACAGCTTTCATGCTTAAACAGTCATCCTTTACAATCCTTGGCATAGTTTATTTGCTTATGTTTCCTTACAACTGTAGCATAATAATGCAGCCTGTGTGTCAGAGGATTTAATACAAAGTTTGACCACAAAGCTCACATTCAACACTTTGTTTTCCTCCCCGGGAGTTGGCAATTAGGCACAAAGCTTTAATTTATAAATCAGGATTTTTCTTTGCTCACATAATGCCCACTTGAAAGGTGGCGTTTATTATTCCGTGATTTTTATAATCTTTTTGGGGGGGTGTTTGTAAAGGATCTTTGAAATGTCAGTGTAAACAAAGGCTTGGACCGCTGTATTGTGTGCACTCTGAATATTTAAGCTACGGTGCCCCGCATCGGACCGTTAGTGGGTCAGGCTGAAAGAGACACACCGTGGCGCACATGTTTTCACTCGTGTGAAATGATTCGTCGTCAATCCCGACACCAGGAGTCCCAGAACCTCCTCTGCTTCCAGGGCGCCGTATGCTAAATTAGGACCATAATGCAATTGGCTCTTCATGCAGACCGTTTTTGTCATTATTCAGTTCTGCGTAGATAAGTGTAGCTAATAGTAGTTATTCAGCATGCAAATTATATGTTTAGAAAATATTATGTTCAGCTAGCACTTAATTCAATTTCAACTTAAAAGAGATTCTTTGTATGAATTTTTTTATATGAAGCCGAGAATTAATGTGAGCGCTCCGGAGAACCATTTGTCAAAAAAAAGACTTAGTTAATACAGAGGTTCATTTCAAAAAACAAAATATCAAAACCCTAATCGGGCTCGTATCATCATAATATTTATTGCAACCAAGGTTTGTTATTGTTTTTTTTTCATAGTTTAATCATTTTAAAAATTATCGCAGATTTTAATGTTTGCTTTGAATGAAATATCTACAGTAGATGGCGCAGAGACTGAATTCCCTGCAGGCATGAATTCTTTCTTGTCAGTTATTTAAATAAGACTCTCATGAAGGACGTCTCCCTCGTTCCCCTCTTATGGGACGGTGTCTCCAGTCCGAGCTCTGACGTCCACCGCAAGGCCGATGTTCCCTCAGACGTGAGACGTTGTCCCGCAATGAAATTCCTCATGCGGTAATTAGTCTCTTTTTTTTCCCCTCTTCCTTCGAGTGACAACACGATGGCTCTATGTAACATCACAATAATGAAAAGGGAGGCGGCTCCTCCCGTCACCTGTCGTCTCTCCAGGCCTCTTGACACCCCGTGCCTCCATGGCATCCAAAATGTCGCGCCGGTAGGAGTCTCTCGGCTCGTAGGGCTGCAGATAATTGAGCTTGTCACATGCCTTGTGCTTTATTTTGCGTCCGCTAAGAGGGATGCAAATACTCTGCTGTAATCATGAGCCTCGCATCCTTTTCTGTGGCTCCAGGTTCGTATCTGAATCTAGACTTAAGGTGATATTCCATGCCGCAGGAGCAGCACACAGGTCCCGGGTAGCGTGTGAGGCTGAGTGAAACACACGGAATAATCTTATTAGACACGATTGCGGGGAGGTCATCAATCACGGCGGGTGACGGCCGCTTAGCTTTCGTTTGTTACCCATGTGAACATGCTTAATTTATTTGTAGTCTAATTAGTTAGCAAAATGTCAGGAAATCTCAATCTCCCCCACCGTACACATCGGGAGTCGCTACGCGGAGATCAGGAGCTAATGGGTTAGGGTGGAAGAGGATGAGGGAGGGGGAAGCAGCCAGCTGAAGGGCCCACTTGTTGAAAGAGTAACATGGTAAGCGTGTAAGTAGCCATATAGCGATGTCATAGGGCCTTGGCTCTAGGTACCTCAAAGACTCTGGATTATAAAGAGGGCCATGGGAATAGCGTGTTATAAAATGTGGGTTGGAGACGCTGAGCACAGCAAACAGCAACACACTCTGCAGTTTTCATGTAATAGTAGAAGTTTTTAACATGGGTACGTCTCCATTAATTATTATTTATAATTGCAAAATTAGGTTTTCCCCAAGCAGACACTGTTTGTGTGGTGGAGATCTCCAGACCAGTGTTTTTCAATTCAGTCCTCGGGGACCTACAGACAGTCCACGTTCTTCCCCAGTAGGCAGCTGGGAGGGAGCAGAAATGTGGACTGTCTGGTAGGCAACTCGGAGGGAACAAAAACATTCAGCTACTGTGGGTCCCAAAGGACTGGATTCAGAAACACTGCTCTAGTGGATTGGAACATGTGGTGAATTTCTGAATTAAAGCTGTTTTCCGGGGTGACGCTCATCACTAACATGTTACATCTCACTCTTGAAAAATCCACTCAAAACAGCCAACTTTAGTTCTCTAGTACTAGTACTGCTAGAGAAACCACACAACAAACCAAAACAAAATAAATATACTTAGGGTGGTACTAACATGTCAGGCAGAACATGTCTGTAAAAATAGCAATGAGCTGTTTGTGTTTTAATTGAAAAAAATCTCTCATGCATGTATATTTACGTGAATATGGATAATAGTATTTATGTTATGTACTGTGACAGCCTTTCACTGCAGTGGATCACAAAAGATAAACGTGTAAGATCAGGGAGATACGTTTCCAGTTCCCACATGGTTCTCAAACAGGAACCATTATTCTGTGATGGACATCTTTAACAGCAGGTGTTAAAAAGCTCTTGGGTGAGAGGGCCCTGGGGACCGCGCTGTTTTGTTCAGGCCCCGCGATGTGCCGTGATTGACGACGTGCTCCGGCTACTAGACGGGGCTCCGCTGGGCTGTCTGGAGATGGTGGAGATGATGCCTCATGCCGGTGAGGACATCACCGTGAAGTCGTGAGTGGTGACAGGTGCTCTGGGCTCCAACACTGGGATCCCGCAGACCGCGTGGCATTTACACCTTGGCGTGGTCCCTGTGACAAGGGCCAGGTCTAAATACAGCTTAGCGGCGCGCGCATACACGTGCACACGCGCACACACGCATGCACACACACACATGCACACACACAGGAAGTTGTTGTGTCATAGTACAGCACAGGCCTGTGAACAACCCAGTCTGGTCACATATTCTGGACGTGTCAGAAACCCTGCATTTATTATCGTCCCTGTTTTGGAGTAGGTACTTTTCGCTCACCAGGGAACTACTGGGTGGGACTTATAGCGATAAGCTATGCTAATTGGTTGACCATAAGCACTGGTGCTAACTTGTAAACTATGTGGAAGTGCTGGGAAAAGAGATAGAAGGAGTGGAGCAAAAATTGAGCAGATGGAATTATTTTTGCAGCTCGGTTACATTAAATGCACTAATGAATACATTTTTACTCGTTCTAAATTTAGTCATTCTGCATTGCAAAATTCAGTCGATACTTGACATATTTTTGTCTGATATCGTCGGTGCTGGTGGTGAAACTTGCCGGGGCTTATTAGCAGAATAGCATACAAGGGTTTTATTCTGTGGAAAGATCAATCGCCCAATTACTAACAAATAATTTACAAAACAACTTGTTCATCCATTGTTTTGGGGTGGACATGAAGTTTTGTGTAAAATTAAATAAAGTACCTACAAGCGTTTAGGTCTCACATGATTATTTAGCATAAGGGTTACAGTTCCTTTTAAGTTGTGTGAAAGCAATACACAAACGTGGCCGGAAGCTACAAAAGTTCCTGGTCGACACAGCTCAGGAACTCGGAACCGGTAGCTAGGTTCCTGAACTTCGGTGTGAAAGCGCCTGTTAGAAGCTGCTGTTGAATTATGGGAGAACTGAATGGTGAATTACAACGAAATCGAGTAAATTAATATGTGGATAAAAGGCACGATTCTTAACAAATCTTCAGGATAAATCAACCATGACCTAGAAATAAGGTTCATAGCCACATCTGGAGAAAATAGACAAAATTCTATCAAAAATAGATCAAAGCAGTTGTGTCGATCAAATTGCTCTTTTATTGGCCAGTATTGGAAAACATTTAAGGGATCAGGTTACTGCGTGCAGAGCCCTGAAGTGGCAGATGCCCCCTCTCACCCCACCTCTTCTAAATGGCTTAACTCCGCTAATGAATGAGCTAATTAATCAAGTCGAGCTGCTCTGCAGGTCTTAAGTGCTTGTTTATATAAAGCGACAACTGTGCTGACCTCTCTTCCCCAGGGGTTAGTAGCATCCTCCTTAGCCGTAAGTGCGTGTAACGGCCATCCTATTCACCTCCTATTCTCATTCTCTCCATTTTCTCCTCCACATTTAATTAGCTTTACACCTGGTCCGACTTAAACACGGTGACCTGCACACTGTGTTATGAGCACAGAACAGGTGAAAATATTGCTCTTTTTCATTCTCTCAGATACACCCATCCATCTATATTTTTTTCAGACTCAGGAATACATTCCCCAGCCATAAAAAAAGCACCAATTTGGTTTAATCCCCTCAAACTTTTCATTCCTCTGACATATTAAAGAGCCCAGTTCCTCTGGCCCCCGGGCTGGAGCTGCTGTTGGAGTCTATAAAATCAGAATTCTCCCCCCCTCTATCCCACCCCCACTTTTTGTGTGTAAAGTGGCAGCCATGAATTTAATAGAGGCGGAATGGTGAGATTACTTAATGGTTTCCCAGACAGCCGTGGTCTGTCGAATTAAATTTCGCATCTGCTTTCGAGGCGTTAATCTCTCCTCCTCACATTCGTGCTCGTTATGATGTGCGCGCGAGAGATAATGCTCTAAACTGACTGGAGCAAAGTAAACCAGACAAGTCTGTTATTGACTTTATAATTACATAATTAACTTTTTTGTCTCTAATCGTTATGGAGCTAATGGCGCTGTTAAAGTGGGCCTCCACAGAGCAGAAACTAAATCAGAAATCAATAATCCATAGAATGCCATTAAGCGGCAGAGCGGCCCTCCCCCGACTGATCTGCCGGAGCTGGTTCTCATTCCTTGTTGTGGCGTGAATGAATTTTATTCGATGGTGGGGTGTTATCACCTAAGCCGACTTTCATCTGATGGGATGGAGAGGCAGAAGGGTAATCTGTCCGATGCCTGGGAGGGCCAGGCACTGCCATAAATTACACCTTGCTTGTAATACAGTTATTGTAGGGCGATTGACCTGCGCACAATTAATTCTATTTTCCATGAACCCTCCTTACTTCTAATTTACATTATGATCGTATATGTCTGAAAAATGATATCATAAAAAAGATGAATGTACTAATTACCGGCCTTATCTTCCCCGGCCTGCCTGTACCTCCTGGACCAGCTCGTCACAGCGTGTAAGTATGACACTTATTTCATCGTGACAGGCCGGCTGGCCTATAAATACGGCCGCAGCTGTCCGTCTCGCGCCCAGACAGCATCCTTTGATGCTGCGCTTTCTGAAATGAACTGAGAATTGACAAACATATCCAAAGCCAAATTACCCCCAATGTCACTGTGAAATTAGGTTCCTGACCCTGTCTCTGATATATGCTTATTCTTCTACATATCATACACCCACTTCTCAATTTCCATGCATGGCTATTCAGTGGTTCCAGTGACACAGCCTCCAATAAAGGAGGTAAGAGGCATTTTAATACACCTGTGAAATGAGTCCATATTTGTCATGAATATGCTAAGGCGCGGGGGAGGGGAGGGGAGGGGCTGTCACACCAGACAGGGGCCTAAATCCCTGGGCTTCATTGGGAAAAAGGTTCAGCGACTTGAACAGAGAGGAAGCAGTACTGCAGAAATATTTACTTCTGATTCAGGGTTGGGGGGGTTGGCCGATGTAAAATGGGAAGGGTCAGGGTGCATTTGAAAAATGAAATGATACTTTATTTGCCATTTGCACAAGTACACTGGAATGATTCTTCTTGCATATCCCATCATGCTCTCTGCTGAGACATATAGATATACAGCTACGAGTGAAGCTTGGGGTCTGAGTGTAGGGGCAGGCTATTTAATAGGTACCCCCTGGAGCATTTGGGGGGGGGCTTACTCAAGGGCCCCAAGGACATGTACTGTAACTATGGGATCTGAACTGCCAACCTTCTGATCACAGGCACAGAGGCCCATTGAGTCATGCACCTCCTCCCTATATGAAGAACTGGATACTGGAGCTCTATAAAACCACCAAATTCTTACTGTAGCAGCAATATTGTGTGTGAATAAACTGCTTTGCCCAAGTTCCATACTTTAAAGCAAATACAAGCGTTTAAAAGTAAGTAATAATGCAGGTCAGGTTTCGAGTGGACAAACCCAAATGGCCCAAATGATGCCTTAAGACACAGCATGTATCTTTATCCCTGTGACTAAAGTGTCACCGACTTCCAGTAAAGCCACTGTCACCGCCGCTGCGTTACAGAAACTGAAACCCTTCTTCTATAAGAGGTTTAACCGGAGTCATGCTAAGGTCAAGATAGCGGACCTTAGCTGAAATCGCCGCTTTCACAGACCACCAGGGGAATATACTGAGCATAGGACATGTTTAAGGGCCGCGGTTAGCATTAGCGCTAATCACAGCTCCGCAGGGGGGGGAGTTGCGGGTGAGACGATCACACTCGGCATGCGATGCGTCTCGTGACTGATGAATAGTCTCTGAGTCACGGCGCCGAGAGTCGACGTCGGGCACGGAGAAGTGGACGAGCACCCGCTGGTGGATGAGAAGCACATACGTGACAGGCATGGCTGTGGGCGGGCCAGCCATGCATTGTCCCGGCTATGTTTCAAACGTGCGGTCTCGTAGGCATGCGCAAATTCCAGACCTCCCCCCACACCATTCTGTTTGCAGTTTAATCCACTCCGGTAAATAAGGAAGTCACAGCTGCTCATCTAGCCCAGGATTAGAGACCCTGGATTTCTGGGGGCAAGACACCTGGCCGGTGTGAAGCTCTAGTGACTAATGTAGCGCGTTTGAGGCGTGATCGTCACGCAGAGCTGGATGGGGGTGATGGATGACAGGAAAAACAGGGGGGGGGGGAACATTGCAAAGCCCCAAAAATTAAAACAAATAAAACGTA
>JAODKC010000021.1:1336574-1353550 GCA_026777985.1 Mormyrops attenuatus | reverse complement strand
GCGTGTCCCCGGCCCCCCCCCCCCCGCGCGGGCGGGGGGGGCGGCCCCCCCCCAACCCCCGGGGGGGGGGGGACATTGGCACTGCCCCTAGATTTACTCCAGATCATCGTTCCTTTGATCACTGATAGGAGTTCAGAGATGACTCCAAGCATCTTTCCAGTCTGAGTGTTAATAGCCCATACCTCTGCTTTTGGTATCACCTACGTACCTAGAAGGTGTTTGCATGTTAGCGGATAATTCTACTGTATCTAAGCCTTGACAGTGGTACATGAGGGCTGCTAACTCTCACGCATCTGGTGTGACACTCACGCTATTTGACTTTCACGCTTATGCGAGAAATCTTACGGCAAATCTATATGACTCCATTAAAAATGGAGTGCAGACTTGTCTCGAAGTGCAGACTTGTGAGTGCAGACTTGTCTCGAATTGAAAATCTCACGCCAGCCAGCTGACCAAAATTAGCAACCCTGGTACACTCAAGAGTCTGTATTAATACTCCGCGCTTAAAACAGCCTCGAGACCGCATGCTAAAATCTTTCCGAGTGGGTCTGCATTGTTATCAGGCTGGTGCACTAAGGTCATGGGGCTCCCTTCAATGTCTTTTTATTGATGTAATTTGTTTTAGACTAATGTGTGATTTAATGATCGCCTTGCAAGGTGGCGCAGACGTAGAGGCCTGTCAAAGCCACAGGGCCACATGATTATCTCATCTGGCTTTTATTGCCTCTTTGCCTCTTTGCTAACTCCAGGCCTCTAGCCTCTGCTCTTTGGCTTCCCCCATTTAAAGATAAATGCAGAGGCAAAGACACAGACGAGCCTTCAGCCCTTTCTGGCTTTCCCGCACCTTTAAAACGCTCCCATCACGGAGCGGCCTGTGATTATGAGGTGAGTCCTTCCTTCCCGGCACCCGGGAGTGGAGTCACACCTGTCCTGCCTTGAGCAGTGGTATTGCTTTCCGTGAGACAGCACCTGCTTTTTCCCGGACGGGGAGAGAGCGGCTCGCCTGAGGCCGTACACATAGCAAAGAAGAAAATGTAGCAGATAGTCCCTTTTCAGTGGGTCAGGCAGGATCGCAGCGAGATGTTAAAACAAGTAGACATTCCAGCTTGGGATGGATTTATCTAGTATAGTACAGAAAGGGATTGTTTAGAGAATTGTGCCCCCCTTCATACAAAACAACAACAATATTATTATTATTATTATTATTATTATTATTATTATTATTATTATTATTATATTGTTGTTAGTATTATTATCATTAGCCTTTAGTATCATGTGTACTTGGACAAGGATTGACAGCATGACCAGTATGCAATTGTTATTATGTAGCCCTCATATCTAGGAAGCTAAATATCATTATTTAATTATTCAAACTGCTATTATAGGAAGAAATGAAAAAGGTGTTTAAGGAAATGTCATCCATCCATCCATATTATGGAAGCTTGTCCATATGTCATTATAAGTAAAATCAGCGCACTCACATTTCCACTTTATACACAAATACAGAGATGTTAGGCACAGCGGTCACATCTGTCACAAACAGGACAGTTTTCCCCACTAAGCTGTCCAGCACTCACCTATACACACACACACACACACCTATTGGACTTACCCTTCGCAAGACTGACTTTCCTGCTGTCCCCTGCGAGTCTGGCTTCAAAACCACGCAAATATCTAAAATCAAAAGAATGAGAGAACATTTTAATAATGAAATATTAATTTGAAAAAAGAAGGTAGCATTAAAGCATGTGAAATGCTGGACGCTTTGTGCCGATGGATGGGTACGCTGTGTTCTCGCCTGCAGGGGACTCTGCGTGACGGTTGGCTTATACAGTTACTCATCCATACCTACTGGGATGAGCAGCGTGTCAAGGTGCAGTTGTGTTCTGTTTATAGTGACTAACTTAACACCTCTAACAACACCACTTATTCCAGACCACATACCTGCTACCATCCAAGGCTGTAACTCACTAAGGGCACGACACACCGCAAGCCATTATGTCAAAACCCTAACCCTATCCTGTGCCATACTCTGCTGACGAGAATGTCACACCTTACGGAAAATGTGGATCAACTGCATTTAAAATTGCCTTTTGTGTTCCGTAATCATATTACAGTAGTTCATTTATGTCAAAATCCTCATAAGGTAAACTAACTCCAGCCTTAATGTTAACTGGGCTAAAATGGTTTTTAATCAATGGCTGTCTGGGAGTTATTAATAGTTTGTCTGGGTCGTCTGTGGACGGAGAATCTTCCCAGCATGGACCAGCCCCTCCAACGCTGTTAAGGAGGAGGTGCTGAGGTCCTTCCATGCCCATTCCCCTTGGAGAGGCATCAAGAGAGCCCTACAGTCAAAGAAAATGCCACATAAAACGTCAGCCTATTCATAAACTAGCTGGAAGGTTGCCCAGCCACTTGACTAAATTTAACGCAAGATATTTTGGGAATTATGTTGGGGAGGGCCTGGTCGCCCTGGTTATTTATCTGCCCACAGGGATGTGCCCCATCGGAAAGCCTGTCCACGTGCGGCGGAGTGTAACGCGCAGCGTGTTCGTCATGCTGGTACCTCCCGGAAAACCAGAGGACATCCTCCTGGACAATGGGCCGCGTGGCCACTCGGCGCGGTGGGCCGTGCCGTGGACACTGACAGGAAGTTCAGCCGTGTCTACAGGAAATGCTTTCCCCTTGCACAACCTTAGGCATGCTGGAAAAAATGGTGCAATAAATAATAATACTCTTAAGATGCAGATGATTTTGAGCTGGACAATATCACACTCGATCTCCCAGCGATGCATAATGCATATGAGCGTTATTTATTGTGACCTCTCTTGTTATCTACTTTTACGTCCACAGTATTTCACCACCACTTCAATGCCTCGTTCTTTATATTGTGACATCAGGACTGTTTCTTTCCCTTCCATACATACTTTTCACACTCGAGTGAAGCTACGCAGCTTAGATCATTGTAGAACTGATACTCACTCTCTACACAGAAACCTGGGCTTATGAGTCAGACCCAGATCATATCTCAGGCTAAATGATGACCTGCTAACCTGTTAGCGCAACAAAATGCTGCTAATTCACAGCGTATAATTCATGTTGGATCTCAGATGACACGGGCCGCCGTTCTACACTGTGTCACCAATACTGCTGCAGATAGCCGTGGAGAGTTACAGTAGGTGAGTGAGTTCTTTCTGCCATTTGGGGAGGCAGATTGGGGACGGAGCCTGTTCGAGATGCAGAACTAAAGGGAAGGAACAGGGCGTGGGGCCCGGTTTTTGTTCTCTGCCCCGGCGGGTTCTGGAGGGTCAGTACGAATTAGCCAGGGAGGAGGAAGACGCAGGAGTAGCAGATGACAAGCCTGAGGATTAAACACGCCGTTCCAAAGTATGAATCACGAGTCTGTCAGGGGAGGTTTAAACGAAAAACAAAAAAGACAATGTTGACCTACTACTCATGAAGTGAAGCTAAGAAATGAGTCAATAAAGCAATTCATTAACAAATCACTGGAAGTCCCCGGGGCCCGAGTGGCAGGATGATACAGACAGGGGCCCAAGTTAGTCCAAGGGCCTCCTCCGAATGTGGCTGCATGTGCTGCAGGTCAGCTAGGCGGGGCCATTTGGCGGTGCTTACCATTCTCCAGGTGCGCTCGGTCGCTAGGTCACTATCAGCGCCTACTTTCCCTGTCCACCAGGCCCAATTTCCATATGCTCCATGAAAATGGATACGCCGTGCTCTGCCACCGCTTCCCACGCCTCCACGCTTTGTGCCGCGGGTCTGGAGCAAGAGGGAGGGTAGGTGAGGGTAGCAGGCCCGTCAAGAGCACGTCGCTCCAATTTAGGCTAAATCTGCATCATTTATTCCCCCTGCTCTTTCATTCTCCTTTTATTCCTCGGCTCTCCTCCTCTCCTGTCCCCGTCGCCCCTGTAAGGCTTCTCTCTTTCACAGAGCGGCGCTGGTGTCAGTCTATTAGAACGTGAGCAAAGTACTGATGGCTGCCTCCACGTTTTAAGCCTTTTGATGCCAGGCTGACCCTGTGAAGAGGATTGTGAGTCGAGAACCCTTCACATGACTCTTTTAAATTCACATAAATAAAGCACCTTACGGGCTAAAAAATAGCCCCCGAGATTTAGCCCTACAGAGCCCCCGAGAATCCCAAGACGATTGTCATGGATATTACACAAGACCAACAACAAGAGGCCACTGAGACGATCGGTGGGTCCTAGCAGACTAATTTTTTTTTTTCTTGTCCGGTCAGCAGGCTGATGGGATGCTGACAGGCCAGTAAGTAGCTTGTTTAACTCTCGGAAAGTGAATGAATGCACCTGAAAAATAAATAAATGCTTTATACACACCAGGACAGAAGGACTGCGGCAAAGGATCAGGTCAGAAAAGAATAGGGGAGCCGTTTACTAACCACATGCAAAACAGTATTGAGGAATTAGAAGGGGCTAAAAACGTGTGTATACCGCAGCAATGTCGCCATTATTCGTCTCCTCGTACAGAGCTTTCTACCTGACAAGAGGACGATTGGAGGATTAGGCTTTAACAGGCTTGTGTAGCTCTCTTGTTCGGCTTTCTGCGCTCGTCCTGTCCGACGCAGGGGGCTCATTGAACGCACATTGTTTTGATGTGCACTCTCTGTGTTTCACATGTGACTGGGGGAAGCTGACATTCTGAGTGCCAGAACCAAAGGGAACAATAAGCCGGATCTTCTAAGACAACTGGAAATTGCAATTTGAACTGCTAATCCTGGAACATGGAAATTTTTGTGTTATTGAAATTTCTGTGAAACAGATAATACAGTGTATGGCTGTGATTTAGTGATTTAAAAGCGTAATCATAAAGATCGTCTGCATTGCTAATTATGCTGCTGTTTACATACATCAGTAGTGCGCCCCTGAATCCCCCTGCTGTGGATCTGACCACACCCCCTCCCCGGCCAAGGAGACATGTGCAGTCAGGTGGGCAGTATTCCTGCTACATAACCATAGGTAACCAAACAAAATACAAGATATTTTTAGTTTTTGAATTGTATTGACAGATTTTTATAAAATTAAGTTTCCCCTTGTCGGGACTGAATAAAATGTCCCCACAATCCACATAGTAAGATGAGTCTGAACCGGATCCGGGCCAAATGTTGTTCAGAAATTGCCACAGATCCATAAACTGGATCTGGCCCAGTGTCATTTTGCACTATGGACCAATACCAGTCTGAATCCGCTTTCTGGATTTGAAATGGATAAGGGCTATGTATGGGCCAGATTTACATTGAATATTACCAAATCTGGCCCATATTTCCACCGAAGTCAAAAGTTAAATTGAGATCTAGCCCCAACAGGGGCAGTGAGTGGCTTGGTGGGCTCATTCTCTGTGCCTGATCAGAAGGTTGCTGGTTCAAACCTCAGTCTTAGCAGAGGGTGCTGCATGTTAGCTGACCCTGCACTGTGACACCCCCCCCCCCAAGCTATAGAGTCAGTGAAGAAAAGCACTGTAATGTACCTATATTAGTGCAAATAAAGCATGTTTTGTTTATTAAATATGACTCAGACTCTTTTTCCAGACTGACTGCCGACCAGTTTCACTCCAGGATCCTACCTTAACATACGTGGTTGGTGAGTGGGTCGGCAGGCTAAGTCTCCACGCCTCTGAGTGTGAGGTCGCTGGTTCAAGCTTCAGCCCCAGTGGAGCGGTCACATGTCTGTGGGCCCCTTAACAAGGCCTTTTACCCCCCCAGCTCCAGGGGTGTTGGCTGGCCTGGTACCCTGACCTGTAAGATGGTAAATGAAGAGAAGAGTTCCAGTGTAGTTGGACTTGTGCAAATAAAATCATTTATTAATGTGTGTAACCCATTAGGATGCTGGAGCAGAAACTTAAGTTTTATATTATTATACTGGGCCACTTCTCTTCATATACAACCCATCTCTCTCCCCATAGCTTAGACGACACGCAGCACCCCCAGAGCTGGGGGGGGTTAAAGGCCTTACACAAGGACCCACAGACATGCGACCGCTCCACCGGGGCCGGGGCTCGAACCAGCGACCTCATGCTCAGAGACTTAGCCCGCTGAGCCACTCACCGCCCACGTATGTTACGGTAGGATCCTGGAGTGAAACTGGTTGGCAGTCAGTCTGGAAAAAGAGTCTGAGTTACATTTAACAAACAAAACATGCTTTATTTGCACTAATATAGGTACATTACAGTGCTGTCCTTCACTGACTACATAGCTTGGGAGGTCACAGTACAGGGTCAGCTAATGTGCAGCAATCTCTGCTAAGACCAAGGTTTGGACCGGCAACCTTTGGATCACAGGCACAGTGACCTAGCCCACCAAGCCACTCACTGCCCCATTAGAACCACACCTGAAATGAACTTTTGACTCTGGTGCAGATACCGGTGAGGTTTAGTAAGATCCAATGTAAAGCTGGCCCAGATATGGCCTTTATCTGTTTCAGATCCAGAAAGTGGATTCAGACCAGTCCATTTTGCAGAAAGACATCAGGCCAGATCTGGATTACAGATCTATGGCGATTTCTGAACAAATTTGGCCCGTATCCAGTTCAGACTCATCTTGCTATTGTGATCGCCCCTCAGATTCTTAGCGCATCAGCTGCACATCTGGTAAGTGGCTGATCATACGTATATATGGTCAAGCGGATGTATGCCAGACCTTCAGAGTTTATACAGACCAACTGTAAGCATTTAGAACTCTGGATAGATTCTGGTGCAGATTCTGCCCGAATGTCACTGGCACCCAGATTTAAGGAGATGCAGGCGGATCTGGCCCAGAATCAGTTGCTATGTGGGAATGTAATGTATATGACACACATACTGTACACACACACATACACATACATTCCAGGGCTCCCTCAGGAGGACAGCAGTGGAAAGTGCTATTCCGAATCTGTCACACACCGAGGAAGCTGCTGTAGCCCCTGTCCTTCTGGGGACAGCTAACTTGTGTAATCAGTGTGTGAGATCATATTTAACAGCAACTCCTTATTAGTGCTATTTGTCTGATCAAAGCAGAAAGAGCACATCAGTTTACAGTATGTATGAGGGTCTACATATGACCACAATAAATGTATAAGTAATACAAGGAACTAACAGGTAAGTAAACAAAATGGGAAACCTCAGAATGACTGTTACATGTGCTTGTTGGTTTGCACTCTGCATCAGCGGTTGTGTACATCTTCACACAGTCACTTCCTGACGTTCGAGGACTTGGCCACGCGCCATTCGGCGCTATAGAGCTATGGGATTGAACGGCAACTTAATGTGGATGACTTCATTTACATCAAATATTTCATTCTCCTGGTTAATGATGGCTAGCCAGCTAATTAGTTAATTAATCAGTTTACTGCTCAAAAACAATTAGTGAAGGGATATTATCTCGTTATAGTACTTACCAGGGTTGTCGGTGGGGCATAGATACCCTGATGGATTAGGGGGCCTAGCACTTGACTGCCCCTGGTACATACCAAGATTACTTGCTTTACTTTTTTAAAGCGTGTCAAGCTTGGTTACAAAGTAAAAAAAAAACAGAAAACTGCTCAAAGTAGGAGGTGCACGTGTGCAAATGGACTTAGCGGCTAGCTTTTGGAGGCAGCGAACGTTACAGTGGGACGCCTCCTATGAAGGAATTGTGAAAAACTAGGGAAGATATTAATAAAGGTAAATAAGGACATCTTCCTGAATGAATAACTGCAATCCGAATTACAATGAGCAAGGGACTTTAGAAAAATACAGCGCATTAGTATTATATAAATTTTCTTTTTTTTCATTTTACAGAAAAATTCATAAGCACAGCTACTTTGATGTGAAATTTGTGAACATTCAGAGAAAATAAGAGAGAAATCACCCACTGCATTGTCTGTGTGCGCATAAAAATAAATGTGCATTTAACACAAGCATTGTGTAAATATTCAATTGCTACCATTTTGTTGGCTTTAGTTGTGTATTTGTAAAGTTAAATTCACATGTTCGGTCATCAGGCCACAGTAAAGCTGTTTTAACAACGGCTGGTTGTCAAAGGAAACAGGTCCCATTTAATGTCAGTATCCTATCACTATGGTCCTATCAGAGTGCACGTATCAGTCTGCTCCAATCAGAGTGCACCTATCTGCATGGTCCAATCAGAGTGCACATATCAGTCTGCTCCAATCAGAGTGCACCTATCTGCATGGTCCTATCAGAGTGCACCTATGAGTATTCTCCAATCAGAGTGCTCCTATCACCTTGCACCCTGTCTCCATGTGCACAGCCAGACTCCAGCCTGTCACCAAAGTGACACTGATCCACCGCTGGCAAACAGTAACCTGATTGTGGTTATTGATTATCAATAGTGGCTATCGATCGCAGAAATGGAGGATACAGCGATTGCAGTGCACACAGCAACAGACGCCAGCCTGTGTCACCCAGCAGAGGGACCTCACAGCAGCACGAGTAGCCCTGAAGCATCCCTGCCAAGGAATAATCAATTAAATAAACAGGGCTTCCACATCCTCCTCAGACAAGCTCGGACCTTATTACCGCGGTACAGACTGAATGAGTTCAATTACACTCGACTGAAGTAATTAGGTCCCTAAGTGTTCAGATGGAAAGAAATCCCTGGTACAGGCGTGACTCCAGATCAGCATCCTGTAAGCTTGTGATGGACCCACACCTCTGCAGGGCCCACTGGAGCTTGCTGGGGAGGGTGGGCAAATGCAATCCTGCTAATCCTGCATACGCATGAACAGGGGAGACCGTCCTGCAACTGCCTCTGGCATGGAGCAAGTCGCTTGCATGGAGCAAGGCGCAGTCTGGACCAACGCTTCGTGGTCTTGGAGTTCTCCCACACTACCACTCCAGCATTCAAGCATTACCTTATAGCAACTGGGCTTTTTGTTTTACAGTAACAATACAGTAAATAGGACTGCAAGTTAAAATTTCCCATGTTATCGCAGATGTTAGGCACCATATAACATGAATATATAATATAAATAATGGCCTGTGGAGTACTTATTATTGTGGAGTAACTTCATTTTGGATAAAAGAAATATTGCATGATACATACATATCATTCTTAAAAAATCTATTTATAATCACATTAAAATTAAAAACATCCTGTGCCAGTTTTATGTTGACTAGGATTACGCACAGATCACGTTACTCCCAGCAAGCTCATTAAAAATATTTCAATTTTATAATGAAATGTCTGTAACGTTAAACCACCTTTCCTCAGGAAAGATCTGACATTATACCACTCTTGGCGCTGAAATTGAATAACAGTGCGATTTTAACTCTGCTCACAGGAACATTGTGGAAAGAATGTAAAAAGAAAAAAAAAAAGTTAATGACGTACGGAAGAAAGTAATTCCCTGGCTAGCTGGTCAACACAGGTGGCAGATTCACAGTGAAAAGAGCCTCATTATGCACAAGCTAACAATGCTTAGTCCTTATAGTTGCTGACATAGATGTTGACAGAGGCTTGTATTGCATTTTGATCAGAAAACAAAATGCAGAAGAAGGCTCCAGGGCTCATGGACAGTTAATCAGCCCACTGGGTGAGGACATGCGTGGGGGGGACGTGGGGCATCCAATCACAGGGGACCCGGAGCCCTGGTGAGGGAGCAGACTGACTGACACGCAGCCAATGAGGCTGATCCTGAGCCGGAATCAGGGGGAACCTGACAGCCCACAGCTGGCCCTGCCTAACAAAGACAGCTCTTCTCTGGCCGGCAGTAGCATTAGCATCTGTAGGCGTCTGTCTCATTATCCCGCATCTGGCCACCTTTACACCGTCTAGGACTCATCTCCTCTGACAGCTCGACCCGCCAGCAGCCGCCGGGGGCAACAGAAGACGAGTCGGGGGCCACGGCGACCGGCGGGTCACATTGTCGACAAACGGGCAGAGGAACTGCGTTCTGGCACGCAGTGAGCCATAGGTGAAGGACCGGGCTGGTCCTGGGCACGGCAAACTGACGGCTCTCATTGACGACGCTTGGCAACAAGGAACTGTCAAGCCACTAGTATTGTAATGGGAGACACCACGTGCCCCCCTGCCCCCCCATCTCCCTGGTTGCCTGTTTCTTACCCTCATGAATATTTGAACCTGTCACTTGGGGTTCCACGGCCGCATTGCAACGCAAGACCAGCGGATGCGATTACAACGTAACCATTCCGAAGGCACATCTGCGGCCTGGAAGTTCCCGCTGTATGGCTTAGCTCTGTGAGTTGGTAAACCCTGAATGTGACGAGTCCGACGTCAAAAGGTGCTTTCGAATCACGGTCTCAAAACAGTGTCCAGCAGATGTAACAGCCAAGATGGTTGATTAGCAGGTGTCCGCTACACAGCGCAGTTATTATGAATAAACGTTCAGAATAAAAGTCCCGTTTCTATAAAGCTTACTACAAACCAAGAAAGGCCAGCCATCATATTTACTTAAACAAAGGATATTGATATGATTACACAGATGAACGTTAAGTGTCGATCCCAATCTCTCTTATCAGATGCTGTTAATAACAATGACCCTTGCATTCACTTAATTCATAATCTAATGGAAAAATAACAGATTTCCTCGAGGTCTGGCTTAATTAAAACAACAATAGCACTGATTGTTCAAAACCATAGAAAAACAGATTTTGAGCATCATTACTACTTCTCATATCAATATCTTAATTAGTGTTAATTACACTTAATTGTGACAGACAAGCTATAATGTCTGTACAATAATTTACAGGTACAGATACAGGTAATTATTGATTTAAACTGCATGGTCCAAAATAGAAAACTGGACTGCAATTGTTGATGTGAAAGTAAAGTTCACTCAGTCCTTTTAAAAACATTCAAAATTCAGTAAATTCAGTAAATTCATATTTTGTGTCATTAAGGGCAACCAGTTACTGCACATCACTAGCGTGGCCCCAGCGCATGCTGGTCCCATCCTTCAAATTAATATGACATAAAATGGCCTTTAGCCCACGTGTTCCCTGTGTCCTTTGACAGAGCTTTGGCCCATTAGGCATGCTAAACAGTCCACTAGACATAAAGCATCCAAGAGGAGCACCCAATTAATTAAGGGCGTCATGGACGCCGGCTTGCCGTTCGGGACGGACCCCGTACTGCAGCCCTTCTACCGGTTATTATCACTCCCTAAACCAAGAACTTACAATGGCTTTGCTTCAACAAAACTGGAACGGTGATCCTATAGACTATAGGAAAGCGTGCATTCAGGGCAGATTGGCAGGCAAGAGCTAATAATCACCACATCTGAATACTGAATTAGATATTTATAAAAGCCAAATCTGTTTTGTCATTCATTTAAAAAAAAAAATCGGCACAGTGGACTGTTGACACTCCACAGAAAAACAAGACGCTGACCTTTTTACTATAGATTTTCCCTCTCTCTCCCCCTCTCGCTGCCTCTTTTCAAATGCACATTTCCCCCCTCTTCCTCTCTATGTTATCTCAAATAATTACCCGGCGCTTCTGCTGCTCCCTGGCGACTTCTTCCTGCTAAAAAAGCTGCTCATTGTCGACGGACATGGGGGATTTCGGGCCTGCTTCTCGTGGCCTGGCAACAGCTCTTAATTAACCACCCAGGTATTGGTGCAGCGCTCACTGCGGTGCCCATCCATATGGCTGGAACAAGGCCACACTGATAATCACCGAAGGAGAGAGACGCCGAATCAAAAGGAGCCCCCCCCCTCCCCGCAACAGAAAGCTGGCGCAGATTATTTTTAATGATCCGCTCTACTCTGCGGAGGTCGCATGCCGCTTATTTC
Organism: Mormyrops attenuatus; assembly: GCA_026777985.1. Taxonomy (NCBI): domain Eukaryota; kingdom Metazoa; phylum Chordata; class Actinopteri; order Osteoglossiformes; family Mormyridae; genus Mormyrops; species Mormyrops attenuatus. Next base: position 1,341,781 of record JAODKC010000021.1, on the reverse strand, counting down.
AAACGTGTGGCTTATTCGTCCTTGACCCCTCTCTTCCATTCAAGTGCCCCCCCTCGACCTAAGATCGCACACACCAGTAGAGGACCATTAGTGTCATTAGCGGGGCGGACCGGTGCCACCTACTGCTCTCTGCAGGCGTGTGGGACGTGTGAGTGTCTACCGCCAAACACACACATTTATGTACCACTCAGGTATAGTTATTGCACAGGTGAGCATACGTGTGTCTTTGTAATACACATGCATTGGGCCCTGCATAGATGCAAAACATATATTGTGTGGGGGTCATGTACTGTATATATTACATTGTGGGGGCCTAATGTCCCCACGATGTGATAAAAACCTGTTACTTTGGCATTGTGGGGACCATTTTTCCAGTTCCCACAAGGGGAAACTCGATTTTATAAAACACTGTGACTGTAATCAAAAAATTAAAAATGTCAAAAGTCTTCTATTTTTTTTGGTTACCCTGGGTATATGGTTAACCCCCACCCAGCCCTAACCTTAGCCATAAGTAACCGAACAAAATACAAGACCTTTGGCATTTTGACTGTTTTGATTGCAATCACAGATCTATGTGGGGACCTGAAAAATGGTCCCCACAATGTCAAAAACACAACAGTATTACATTGTGGGGGACATTTGGTCTCCACAATGTAATATAAACCTAGTCCACACACACACACACACACAGCCATTTTGTGCCATCCCCTGCCCCAAATGTCCCTTTAACATCATTACTGTAAATATACAGTAAAGCATGGCACCAACATTTTATTAAGTATTCATAGTGCTCCTGTCTCTCTCTTAATAACCAGTAGGAGCCCCATGTGCAGGCACAGCTAATGTGTAAATGAAGAGAGCATAACACGTATTTATTAAAATGTATTTATTGTGCTTATCTATGAGACCATCTTTATGCATGGCTGGTGTAATAAACAGCGTGGAGATGATTAGGGGGTATATTAAATCATGGTCAGTTTTCATTAGGCACTCTCGGTTGCCCCTGTGACTCTGGCCCTACGGCAGCCCCCACCCCCTGCCCCACCCCAGCTGCTGGGGGTGGGTGGGTCGTTTGCTTGGTTAAGCAGCAGGAGAGACCGATATCTCCCTCACCCTGTGCTGCCGCAGCGACGTCCAGTGACATCGCCGATAAGAACCACACATCTCCTCCAGAGAAAAGCACAATTATTATCCAAAGAGGTTTATTTTTATTTGGGCTTCATTTTTATAATGACCTAATTTGTTATTTAAATTGGCACTTTTTACCTCTTTCATGTCAACAAAACAGGCATTTTAAAAGGGCAGCAAAATTCCAGTAAAATCGGGTCCATTTGATCACTATGAGTCCCCAGAGAGAATAGGAGGTGGGGAATCAAGCGGAGCGCAAACTTCCTCCGGATTATTCTGGGCCCCCAAGCTCCTGTGAGGATGTTGTTGTGCACCTCTGACAAGTGGGACGAGTTTCCGCAGCTCTGTGCCAATCATAACATGCGGGGGGCGGATCTGCAGCTCTTTCCTACGCAACACCCTTTCTAATTGTTCGACAGGACAGTCCAGAAATGCACTTCCTTTAGGAAGTCAGCGGCGGTCTGGTGGGGATTATTCCATGCCCACCCCCCGGTCCACACCCTTACCCGCACGTCCATCACTGAATACACAGCCCGTCTGGGCTCTCGGCCTTCTGAAGTCACAACAACCAGGCTGCGGGGCTAACATCAACCATACAGTGCAATTAATGGCTTCGTTATGACACTTCCGGGGGCCTACACTTTGGAGAGTCAGCAGATCACCACAGGACGTGCAATTTCAGTGCAGACTGCCAACAGCTGTAAGAAAACAGAGCATAAAAGGCTCGTTTAGGTCTTTAACGAGCCACGTAATGACAGAGTAAGCGTGTGCCGTTCTCGGTGACACGGCAGCGACTCGTCTGCACCTCCGTGCTCTGCCGCTAAATTAAGAGACAGATGTTCTTTCAGGAGACAGAAAACACGTCACGTGCTGCATCTACACACAGGGCACAGAAGGTCTCGCTCGAGCTAAAATAAACATTCGTGATTTCGAACTTCAAAACCTAGTTTGATTTTAGCCTTCCTTCCCAGCCCGTTAGGCTCTTTCATTAAAAGCTCCGGTATAAAGTGTTACCCCCTGTCCCGCTCTGCTGAGTGGGCCGCAGGCTTCGGCTACGGGCAGCTCAGGGGTCACCCAGATGAAAACACACAAAGACCAGTCCCTGGGCAATACCCACTCTTTGTGCCTGTAGCAGGGTAAAAACAATGGGATTTGCAGCTCAGTGTGTCGGCAGTGAATAGCAATGCAGGGAAGAGACCTGGCTTCAAACACACAGACCGGGAGAAGATCCACACTCAGGGTCTTTTCTTCAGCTTCCAGCTGCTGTCTTTAATTTCCATGCTTTCAGAAGAGTCACGTTGTGTAAATCAATGGCAAATACGTCTGGAAGTGATACTGGGAATGAATTGGTGTATTAGGGCAACACACAAGACATACTGGATCCCAATCTTGGGGGTCCAGTATGTGGCACAGTGGGTCAGGACTCTATGCCCATGATTGGAAGATCGCTGGCTTAAATCCCAGGACCTGCAGATGGATGTCGGCTCGAGGAAGACTCTGAAGGGGGGTCGTACGCTGGCTGATCCTGCACTGTGACCCCCAAGCTTGCTCTCACCTGTATATGTGTCTCATGGAGAGCAAGATGGAACAGGCAAATAGAGAATTTCAACACAGGGTATCAATCATGTTGCACTATTCTATTCAATTAATTTATACACACATCAGTTTTCCTGCATGGGGGAGCAGGACCAGAACTGAAGAGTAATCAGGTGAAAGTGACTATTGACTGTCAACAGGCTGCTGTCACAGCTAAAATGCTGTCCTGTTCACTTTGCACTGCATATTGGCTGGAATGAAGGAACTGAATCATTTCACATTTCAAGATGATAAACTCTGGCACAGATGGACCAAGCCGGGCCTGGTGGCCATCAGTCGGCATTACACTCGTGTGCAAACTGCTGGAATTTGTGCCGTGAGCCAGCGCCAGACCATCTGATGACCTTTCCCGCTCTGCCTCAGATGCCAGTGGTGGGCACTGCCACAGGAAGGTGCGTGTCATGCTGGACTGGTGCGGCGGGCCCAGTTCTGCATAGTGTGGGGAGCCAGGCTCCATTCAGTCATCGGCAGTGCCATCAGAAGCCTCCCCTGGGGGGGGGGGGGGCGCTGCAGAAGACAGCTTCAGATGCGCAATCATCCACGCGCGTCACGAACTGGGGCTCACGTCGGATTTCTCGTAACACTGACGCTCCATCTCGCATCTAAAGCTCATGACGAAGCAACGCTTAACGAGGGATGTTTACGTTCCTCCTGCGTGAGCCGTCCTTCTCACGTTCATACCAAGGACATGTGGCTGCTGCCCGAGAAAGGGCCTGCAACGACTAAGCGAACGAGCTCCCAGACCCCCACACCGCCTGGGTGTCACCACATTCCGTGTACCAGCTCCCTCGCGCCGGCACGCGTGCCAGTCAAAGCCTGCACTCCCTACCTCTACATGCCACTTGGCCTAATTAAGAAATATGGAAATGGTTCAAGAGCTGCAAAGATCAGGCCACTGACCTTGTCGCTATGAGAGGGAGCACAGCCGGCCGGCCAGGGCCTGTGCTGTCTGTTTGGGAGGCGACCAATTTATAATGAATACGGTCAAGTGGCGCAGTGACAGATGAGGAAATATACTCCCTTATAATTGGATCCATTAAACCTTTAAGAAGCCATCTTCACTTTAGCAACAACAAAGTCCATCCTGCTCTTCTGTCATGCTAATCTGGTCACATCAAATGAGGCCTGAAGCTCTGTCTCTTCTAAGGAGAAGAGCAGACAAAGAGGCATGCTCGCTAACAGGGGGGTCCTGTGTAATTAGACAATAGGCGCCGTTAATGCCGTCACGTGGAGCGGTTCTGGCACCTCGGGAAGGCATATGGCGATCCAAGACCGCTTACGTTCGATCTCCCATTTCGGTGACATAGGGCAGAAAGGCCTAAACCAAGCAGAGGCAAACTACATGAAGACAATCCGCCCGTAGCTAACATCACGGAATCATCATCGCTGCAAGATGGAAATCGCAGCGCGTTCGAAACTCGCCCAACCGTGCTGCTCAAGTAAAGTGCTTCATTAGCACTGCAGAACTTCCTTACATAATAATAAATAAGACCTCACTTATAAATTCCTGCAATTCTTAATTAACACAGTTGTTCGGAAGATGAAATGCCCATCCGTAGCAGCTGTTTATCAGTGGCGTTAGTGTATACAGTGTTTTATTTTATTTATGTTCAGATGCAGCAAAGGACTGGTCTTAGAAACGCACAAAACGGCCATCAGCCTAGCGGCAGAAATTATGCACAGTCATCGGGGCATTGTGATTTACCCCCCTGCTAAATCACCGCAGCAGAAAGCGTGTATGGGCAGACTCATTACAGCTCCAGGCAATTTCCCTCCAAAACAAAAACCTTTCATTTAACTGGGAAAAATAAATTAATATTGGTTTTACAAGAGCCAGTTTTATTTGCCTAAAAGCCAAGGCCTAATTCATTGGCCCTCAATTTCTTGATCGAAAACATTAACAGCAGCAGGTTTAAAATGGCTTTCTGCACATCAGCACATCCGTCCGACGCACTAAAATCTGCCGTCCTCCATCCACGCCTGCTCATATTTCAGACATCAAACTGTAAGCCACTCTTGGTTAAAGCTCACTTCACTACTGCCCTTCCATGTTACAGTCCATTATTTCATTTTTATTTTAACAATAAAGTCACCGCTCCAGTTGTATTTTAAGCTCAAGCAGCCATTAGTTTCATTGAGGCCTACCTCAATGAAACCGCTTACGGTTAGCTGACTTTCTGATGGTAAGAAGATGGGGACTATGGTTAAACTATGCGGTTTTTTTTATTCAAATGAGATATTTAAAGCCTCGGTGAGGAATTCTGCTGTACAGGAGAGCTAACATATAACATACAGTTAAAAAAAAGAGAAGTTTATTTCTGTAAAATTTCTGGAAATAATGCCAGTATGCTAATTAGGGGAAAATAAATCAGCAATTGAGCAATCTATTGTCTTTATGTTTCAAAAATCGCACAATATCGTTTTTTGGGGTAACATGCTGAATTTCATTTCAGTTTTTGAAAACAACTTCAGGATGAGGCTGC
>JAODKC010000021.1:1301081-1335099 GCA_026777985.1 Mormyrops attenuatus | reverse complement strand
CCTAGTGTCATTTTCATCTTTTCTCGTGATTGTTCGTGGCACCCCTGATGTGAGGGGTGTGTTTTTTTTTCCCCCCACCCCCCCCCCCCCCACCACATCCTTTATCAGTGTATGCCTTATTATGCAGGCGAAATGGTCAAGCTGCTGGATTTGTTTAAGGTTTCAATTAGTCATTTGACTGAACACATCTGTTCCTGGCAGCCTCCCTAGCCTGGACAAGCCCTCTTACCGGCGTCCACCTGCTGAAGCTCTGCGGAGGGCCCCCGGGCCTATGCCCGCCCGCGTTCGCCTCTTTTACCGCAGGTGTCACCGAGGTGGCAGCGGTGGCGAGCAGAGCCTTGCCCTCCCGTGGCTCTTGTCCAAAACATGCACGCAGCTGTTTTCAGGAAAAAAAAAACAAAATGACCATTTCACCACATTCAAATTGCTATTGCATGTTATCATAAGATGCAAAATTCCATGAAATGATAAAGAATCATGATTATATGTCAATAAAATGTATACTCACTAGCCATTTTGTGAGACATACCTAGTACCGGGTAGGTTTCACTTTTGCCTTCAAAACCACTTCAAGGGTTTGAGTTGTGTTTTCTGAGAAGCCTTTCTGCACACCGCTGTTGTACTGAGTTGTTATTTTAAACTCCTAGCCTTCCTGTTAGCTTTAACGAGTCTGGCCGTTCTCCCGTGACTTCTCTCATTAACAAAGTGGTTTCCAGCCACTGAAGTAACCCAGACTAGATGTTTTTCTGTTTATCGCACTGTTCTGTCAACTCCAGACACTGTAGTACATGAAAATCCCAGGAGATGTTGGAACCACCTCGTCTGGCACCAACAATCACAACACGTTCAGAATCACTTAGATCAAGTGTCTTAGCCGTCCTAATGCTTAAGCTGCCCAGTAACTGAACCTCTTGACCCGGTCTGCATGCTGTATATATTCAGTTTCAGTCACATGATTCCCTCTTTGGAGGAACAGGCTGTTTGCGTTGGCAAGCAGGTGTACCTAATAAACAGAGTGTGCTTGTCGCTGTATAAAAAAAGTACATCGAGATGTAACATTAGCTGTAACAGGATGATCATTTCCAAGGTGCAGCAGAATGACAAGTGTCAGTTCGCTTTTTTTCCTTTGTATAATATTAATCTTGATCTATCCATGTATCTTTCAAACATGGGGACCTGGAGCCTATCCAAGGCAGCCTGGGGCATAAGGCAGGGGGACACCCCGGACAGGATGGCAATCCATGACATGGCACGTGTACACACACACACACACAGACCTATACTCATATCTTTGTGGGGATCGTACATTCATTTCTATGGGCAAAACCGTAATCCCAGCATGTTTTTGACATTTTTAGTTTTTCGAATTTGCCCTTGTGGGGACTGATAACATTTAGCACACATCACACAGGCTCCGTCACTGACTAGTAAGTGTGTGGGTGTTATTCCTAAATGTTCACTAATTTGAAAAATACCAATAAAAATTTTAAAGCTGACAAGTGCCAGCAGATTTGGGGTTATGTAAGTAGCTGAACTGAAATATATTGAAATGCAAACCATATAACACTGATTAAACTGTAAGGTTTGGTAACATCTGCACCTTAGCTATTAATAAAGTGTTACTAATCTTTTGATAATATAATCATAGATAAAAGGATTAATTTACAATCACATTTATAATGCATTACAAAGATATCTTACTCCTGTCTCAAACAACCTTTAAGGAGCTCATAAAACTAATTTCTGAATTTGCTTACTCACCCATTGTTTTATACTTGCAAGTGATTAAGTTTTCATAATTACCTTGTAAAAGAGGAGCAAGATATGGTTGTAATACATTTCTAAATTTGTTTGCGAATGAATCTTTCTATCTTTTAAAATATATTATCAGATGATTATTAATAATGTATTAATAGTTAATGACCTTAAACTAAAGTGTTGCCAGAGGTATAAACATTCAGTTTTACTGCAGGGCACCAGGAAGAGGGTCTGCAGTGAAGCCAAAGCTAACCCTTCTCTATAAATAGTGCATACTCCATTTCATTATGGGCAGTGATTTCCAAATGGACTCTCTCTGTTTAACACCTCCGCTGTTTCAGGGTCCCGTCACATTTTGTAGGAGCCGGACAGGAGTCGGCTTCCAGTAACTGGGGCCGATCTTGGATTGCAAGGGTCCAGGGGTTCGGGGGAGGTTCACCGCAACCCGACATGTCTCCTTCAACCGAGTGACACATCGGGGAATTAAATAAAACATCTCACATGTAGCAGGAGAGCAGTGGCCAGCGGTGTAAACGCGGAGCTTGACAACAGATGCTGGCGGGCTCTGTGGAAACAAGGTGCTGTAAAATTAATTTCGTCTGAATTATTTACCGTGCGCTCTACCTGCATTAGGATGTAGGCCGGGATGATCTGTAGGAAACTGAGTGTTCGGGGAAATGAAGAAAAAAAAGACAAAGGAGTGAAATGCATTTTTAAAAAGGCGATGTCGTGTTTTCAGGCTGTATTGTGAAGGTTTCATTGTTTAATATGCATTTCAAAGGTAGGGGGAAGTGTGAAGGAAACGCAGTTAATAAATTTACTGGATTTTTAAATTAATTCAGGAACAGAAATGTGGAGCAGGGCTGAATTTAAGCTGTGTACGAACAGAAATTTGGGGCGTACCACCCGTAACACAATTCAAAGTCATAGGGAATCATGTGGAAGTATTATGATTTCTGACAAAACGGTGATTATGGGACCTGAAGTAAAAGGAGTACAAATCTGGAGCTCAGGGCTGCTTCCTGTGAGCACTGACTACCCGCATTAAGGTTTACATTCTTTCCTTGTTTTTCTCACTTTTTGCATCTCGTAAGTCATTCTCGACGAGACTTTCAGCCCAACGCTTACCAGCGAATCCACAGAGATGCGTGATGTGATGAGACAGCAGCACAGGGGCCACATGGCTTTGCAGTTTCAAAGACAGCATCACCCCCTCGCCACTGGCTGGCCCAAGTGTCATGTGACTGCTCCACAGTGGGGGAGGATTGCTTTGCAGCGCTGCAGCACACGGCACAAGACTCTTTAACACGAGGTGATCATAAATCACGGCACTTAAGCACAGTGCATCCTCGGGGCGGCGTTCAGGGCACACTTAGCTCCTGCCCGGTAATGTTTCGGATCATTTCAGTTTCCTCAGCTCACGTTCTTCACCAAAACCCACAGACACCCCCCCCCCCAAGTGGGACACTCGATGGGGGCAGTCTTTCAGAGACAGAGTCCCCTGAACAAGGGCTTCCTCATTACTATAAAACCAGATGGACCTGTTCAGAGTTTTGGACAAATTTCTAAACACCTTAAAATGGACAACCATAAACTTTCCTGGAGTTACTCTGTAATACATGCGACGTAAAACCCAATCAGGATAAAGAAAGTGATTTAAAAACTGTATGATAACACTTTACCACAAAAACCTTTTTCAAAAATTCCAATAAATCAACTACACACAAGATAAACACGAAGGAGGATGGATTTATATAAAGGACTCACAGTGGTAATAAAGGAAGCTTGTGTCGATTTTCTGCCTTTGGAAGTTTTTCCATTTTTGTAAGATCCCAAGTCTCCTGCCTGGCGGCGATCAGGTGTCGGGCCCAAGCCGTACGGGACGGCGGGGGGGTCGCAAGCCAGCTGCACGAACTCCACCGCTGCTGCAATACCTCCGCAATGTGACGTGGGGGCGGGAACATAAATCATCCCCCTACATGCCTGTTGAGGAGTGTCAGCCGTCGGGGGGGGGACGTGTCTGGCTGCTAAGTACCCCCTGATTGAGGGCGGGGGTAAAACAAAACGGCCAGGAGTTTGAAAATGCTGACACAGACTGGCCTCTACATACTGTCTATGGATCGTTTGGTAAATCACACGCCTGCCACCATGCTGAAATGTACACCACAGAGATAAATAACAGTTGGACACACCACTTTATACACTGGCAGAACAACAAATGCCAGTTCCTTCTCGCGGGGAGGGCCCCTGTACATCGCTTATTAGGTACGAGAAAAGGTCACAATTTGTAACTAAACGTTTCTATCAATAACTATCCCGAAATTAATGATTACTGAAAGCAAAGTTTACCTTCACAACACATCACAGAATGACACCTGAAACCACACAGCGAATGGACATTACCCACATTCACACAGCATGTCAACGTTTGTTTTGCAGTACCTTGTTTGTGAAAAAGACAGCATATGTAAAATGTACTTAAAATGTACTTTTATTAAATTGGTATTTATCACAAATTCTCATTTTCTGCAAATTTTTATTCTGAGGGATGGATTTGGCAACAGTATTACAGATTTGTTGTCCTTTGTAACTGAAACATATGGAGAAGCAGGTTTATAGTACGTCAGTGAGTTTACTGCTTAGGAGTCGTTCATAAAGACACTTAGATATCTTTCATCTTGATTTTTTTTTTGATGCACTGCATTTATGCAAATTATTACCATCATTCTCTATTTATGAAACTTAAATTATTCAATTAAGCAATTCAATTGAGGCATTAAATTTTAAAGTCACTTTTTGGAAAATGTCTTCTCATACTCGACAGGAAGACAGCATGAATATTACAGCGCGGCTGAGTTTAAGCTCTCGCCTGTCAGCATTAATTCCCAGCACGGCCAGATCCAGAAAAACCTGGAAGGAGTTCTTTGGGCCAGAGGCCACAAGACAGGAACAGTAGCTACCAAAAATGGGCTGGAATACCGGGTCGCTGCAGGGGGTGCAGCGTGTCCCCAAATGGGATTACAGGGCTTCTGAGACGGCATTCCTTCGGGGTGTCGCAGGAAGCAGGAGCGCCCAGAAAAAGTCGGGGCAAACCCAGTGAAGATCAAGGCTGAAGGATAGCAGTGCCAAAGCTGCAGTGGAGCTGAGAAGCCGGGCTACCTGACTCCACGGCACTGGAACTCAACTGCAAAGCCATCAGGCCAATAGCCAATACCCCCCATAAACACAGCTACAGCTTCTAGACATTTCTACAGAAGGTGAATCGGCTAATGCTGTCTATTTTTTGTTCACGCTGTGGGTTGTTTTCCCCTTTTAGTCGCTGAGATCCAGAAAATTTCTGCCTCTTTCGTAAAGTGCTATGAATCATCCAATAAGTCATAACACCCCATTCCCCCTAGCCTCCCGGGACCTGTGTTTTCTGTGGCTAATGACAGGCTTTAGCTTGTGCTGGGTTAATTACCGCAGACTGTCACACAGCTAAATTACAGTTCACATAAAAACACTCACTATAGTCACTAACCATTGGTGTCAGATTAACCTTTTGGGCTTTAAACATTACTGAGATAAAACGCATAAATAAGACTTCAAACCCACTTCACTCGCACTCGCTGCTGCTCTGTGTTGTTTCGGCACACACACTGTAAATGTTTGACTTTAAATATATTATCATGTATCTCAAATCAAAGGTATTCATCAAAGGGCGCTTTGTTGTGCACTGACAAATCTGCATTTCCATAAATTTCACCATTGTATGAACACAAGTCAGGAGCCGTTTGATGTTGACAGAATGAGTACCTCCTTGGGATTTTTTAAAAAGAATTCTTTTAGTCACATGGCTGTGATAAAGAGTTGGGTCACATTTTGTGCAATAACTCATTCACCATCGGTAGAGCAGTCACCCCCAACCCCCACTGCACCACATCACACCAGGACCTCCTCATTCCAGAAATGGCAAGTGTACTAATTCCCCCGCATGTTGCCAGACTCAAAACTCAAAAGATGGGTCTAGAACTGCCAATTGACTAGGCATGTCTTCAATACCAAAGAAGGGTCTAGAACTGCCAATTGACTAGGCATGTCTTCAGTACCAAAGAAGGGTCTAGAACTGCCAACTGACTAGGCATGACCTCAGCCCAAAAGAAAGTTCCAGATCTGCCAGTCGACTAGGCATGCCTTCAACCCCAATGGAGGGTCCAACACTAATAATTGACAAGGTACACCCTCAGGGATCAGCTGATGGAATCTGAGGGGTGGTTTGAGGAGCAGGCATGGTGTTCTGGCTGTGGAGCCCTACTGACCATCCACACACTCATTCGCCTTCAGCATTAGTCAGTCTGTTCCCTGTAAATTATCATTTCAGGGCAGCACTCTCCCACATAATCCAGAAAAAGCAGTGCATCTTGTTTCCTGTAAGATTGCTTTAATTTATACACTCAGGATTCAGCCGCATGAAAGATGTCGTATCTCGAGCGGCATGGACGGCTGGCTCCCAGCACATAGCCCAGCTCCACGGCTCCTCCTCCCTCCTCTCTGCATGTGCCGCGCACACCCTACATGACTCCCAGATGTGCAGCAGGGACGGAAAGACGTGGAACCAAACGCCAGTGTCCTCCATTGTGTCTCTTCCCGGGAATGGGCAAAACAGGCAGTGAAACGACAAATTCGATAAATCCACCATATGCGGAACGAGCTAAGAAACCGCGGTTAGCTATTCAGCGCAAACCGCAGCGCAGGCGACTCTCGCTCATTTGACAGAGGAAGAGAAAGAAGTCGCTTTCATGGTGGGAGCCTGTGTTTACAGCGTTACCAAAGCCATACAATTCCCCCAGTCGGCCCCATTTAAGAGACTGACGGGAAAATCGCAGAGCCGTGTTGCGGGTGACAGCACGAGGACTTCTTGTGGAGTCCAAAATTGAGCGCTGAGACTCCCTGTTGGTGCGTTAAAATTGCGAGGCTGGCATCCATGGCTATTGGAACCATATGTGTGAAAGAATTCCTCTTCTGGTAAGACATTCCCAAAACTGTCACACGGCCAAACATTTTGGTGTTGGTCTAATTTAACCAGTATGTCGCTACAGGCTCCTATGGCTTTGATTACATCGAGAGCGTTTGGTACAAATTGAAGCAGCCAAAGCTCACTTCTGGTGGATCAGATCCGCGCACTTGTTGAATTAAATGCTTCACTGGATTCACTTTCCACATGAAAAGCTGATCTTGTTCGGGAAAGTGGTGTGTTTTTCTTAGGGCAATAAACAGGTTAAAAACTCTTTTTCCATCTAAACAAAATCCACACCAAGAGAGCAGGGTTGCTGCATGAATCAGGCTGATATCTACAGAAGAGAGTAAGATGAATGACTTGATTGAAGGCTGGACTTTCAACCAGATTCTGATCATTTATTTGTCTACATCCATCTCTCTTCTCGCACATTCTCAATGGGCCCTTTATACAAGTAAACAATACACTGTGTCATTATTCCCGTTTAAGAACGCATCGTGTATGATTAGAATAAACATTAAAACGAAAGTTCATATGTCACCATCATTCACTGATTTTTATCTTAATCCAGCCATTACTTTGATTTTACTACAACTGAACTAACACACAGAATGATAAACTCTGAACATAATTTAACTGGAAAAAGGAAACAATCTGGATATTACATACAGCCAATGTACAGATGTATTTTGTGTACATCTGCAAGCAGATGAAGTTAATGAAAATAAAGGTTTTCCCAATTTGCCTTGTAGATAGCAAAACCTGTCACAAAATGCACACCGCTCATGAGACGTCTCTGAGGTTATGGCAGGAAGCTGCAAGCACATTCACACATATTTTTCCTAAAATAAATGGGGGCAAAGCAGCTCCACACCCACTGAAAACTCCAGAAGGATGCCTGGAAGTTCTAGTAAATATACCACTCTTGCATTTTTGTATTTCTGACACTATGTTAAAAGTAAAGGTGGGGACGCAGTCATTCCTCTCTGGCAAACGAGGTCTCTCTGCCTGCCCGTCTCCACCACGGAGATGACTTTGCTGAGCTTATACTTTTTCAGTGTCTCTCAGCTTGCGTTCAGTAACTAGCGTTAAGTGGCCTGTCTATCCAGGGCTAGATGCAATTTACATTTGTGTTGGGCCTTTGTGGATTGTATGATTTTCTGTTTATTTGGTGATTTGGTCCTTGAACATATCTTAATTTTAATGGGCATTACTCGCCGTCTACGAGGGCTTCTTTCAGGGCTGTTTCTATGGCGCTTTCCACTCACACGCAGACCAGGGAAATCACACATTTCAGGTGCTTCCGCAATCTTATAACTCATTTTTGGTAGAAGATATGAGTTGAGGCCGGCTTCATGTTTGGCGTCTCACCCTGCCGCACTGTAGGCTGCCAAATTTACCCACACTTCACTCCAATAAAGCACAACGGGTCCAATAACAGCATTAATTACTTCACTGAATCAGTATTTCTTTTTGCACTGGGCTGGTATAAAACAGCACACTGCATTCACTTTTGTCCTGATTTCTGATGGTTCACAAAAACAGAGGAACACTGATGCACACGCGCACGGACACAGACAGACACCTGGATAAAGGCCAGAGCCCATGGGGGCAACATCTCGGACAGTCCCTGCAGAGGCCAGCTGTATAACTACCCAGTAACCCCTCCCTCCCATCAAGGAAAGTAACCCGGCCCGAAAATCCAATCAAAACGATTCATGCAACGCTTGACGTTTCCCAAACCTCACTCACTCTGTGGCCTTTGATGGATCAAGACAGACAGGAACATTCACAAGACACACCCGGACTTCCTAACTGCGGGAATGCAGTTGGTCACTTGGACGTACGACACCACACGAGACATGCAGGGGGCGCCACCACCAGAACATCCACACCCAGGGAATTTAAAGTCTAAAACAAATCCAGCCAACACCTAGGGAGATGTAAGGGGGGAAACTGGAGTACTGGGGCAAAAAAAAGAGAAAGAAAAATTGAGAGGCAAACTATTGTGATGTGCATTAGTACCGCACTGGGTCTTATGAAACGCACAAAATTAAGGACTCATTCGGATTTCGTAGGGTTTAGTTTAATTACAGTACATTAGCCAGGTAAGTAACCCATTGATTAGGGGGGGTAATATCACCTGTAACTGTGCATAAAGGTAAAAACTTACAGGTAGCGGTATTCATCTACATCAGGGGTGGGGAACCTGATCCATGGAGAGCCGCTATGGGTGCGGGTTTTTGGGATGGCCTCTCAATCAGCCAATGACAGTGGGTCCCCAGGACTGGAGTTGAGAACCACTGCTTTATTACTGGCTGATTGAGAGGCCATCCCAAAAACCCGCACTAGCTCTCCATGGATCAGGTTCCCTACCCCTGATTCTCTCTCCCAGGCTGCAGTATCCTGGTGTCATCCTCTGTTTTCCATGGGCAGCGTCATACATCAGTGGCATCGTTCAGCTGGTCGGTGTAACCATCACTATTGTGTGGTAACGTGAAACATGTTCAGATGAAACCAGTGCACAACCTCACCCACGTATTCATGGGCCCCTGTAAAGTACTGGGCCCCCAGAGTCTGCCAGGGTATGCATCACCCCTATGTGCACCACTGCCTTTGAGAACAGTGCCAGTGAAACAGGGCACTTCTTCATAGCCCTGTTACACTTTGACTGCTTTTAAAGGGGAAAATCATTTGCTTAACAACTGCTCACAAGCGGCCTGGCAGGGCGGGGCGGGGGCTGCTGGATTCACAGGAGCCCCTCGGCCACACGGGCGGCGTGCTCGCTGGCAGAAGGTACGAGCCGACCGGTCCCACATCAAAAGACAGGAAGCACCAGAACAAACCCCCAATATAAATAGACCCGGAATTATTTATAACTTCTAAAGTGTGCAACTGCATAGCTCAAGGCAAATTTTTTGAATAAAGAACAACGATGCCATGTGACAAATCAAAGACCGTATTGGATTCACACACGTCTTCCCGTCCTTAGGATTTTATGGGCCGGTTTTAAATAGCAGAGACTGAAATAGTTCGGTGAGCACAGCGGGCAAAGGTAGCAGGCCCAGCTGAGCCAGGAAAAACCTCCTTCATCTCTAATTACTCTGCTTTCTGCGGGTTACTTAAAGGGGGTTTGCTTTGCCTAGTTAATCCCATTCTCATTTACCAAGCGGCAGATGTATGTGAATTGCAGTTTGCGAATTACTCCGTATAATTACAGCAAATTACCGTATTATGTGAGTATAGCAGCAGGTCGGATTTCAGGCTCGCGCACAATGCTGTGAAATTACACATATTTTTCATTCCAGCGAAAGTGCCACGCTTTGTCTCCAGTTTCCATTATCAAGGCCTCGCACATTTTTTCCTCCTTATTATTTTTCGAGTTCTAAATTGTCTAAATCTGTCGCTAAAACACATGCTTCGTTTCAGAAAAATGCAGGCCAGTTGTTTACTGTTGCACCAAGTAAAATGCTACATAGCAATGCTAAGTGGCAGTTAGGCATCCATTTGTTTTCTTCTACCCTTTAAGCACGTCGCAATCACAGCAAAGCGATTCTCCCGTGGCCACCGGCATCATCGGAGGCTGACACTCCCACCACTGTTTACGAAATACCCTGCTTTTCCAGACAGGCGACGGAGACAAGGCTCAAATCAGATGAGAGTCTTGCACTAAAACAGCGGCTAAGGTACGAGTTTCGGGGTAAGAGGAGCAAAGCCTTCTTCTACTATACAACTCCCTCTTGGCGGCTGACGGCAGCCCCGTGAATCAAAGCAGCGGACAGGCTGCAATCTTTCTCGATTGCAAGGTGCTAGGGGAGCATTTTGTTTAGAGGCATCGACACAGAGAAAACTAAGCAGCAACATGTGTTTGTGTTTCACCATAAGCGGCAGTTCGAGAAGCGAAATTCCAAGCGGCGTCAAAACAGCGCCGGCGTCCCGGGGTCCAGCCTCGGAGCCCAATCCCTGAGGTCTTCTGCCGTGCCAGGTGGCCCCTCAGAGACACCTCTGCTGGGAATACCGCCTGAAAAGAGGGGCCTCCTTGCACCTTTTAGACATCTTTTGCAACACGAACTCTTTAACGGTTCCACAAAGCACTGACTGAAGCCCCACTTTGTGGGTTAAAATAAATCTCAAAATAATACGGATTAAACAGCCCTACGAAAGACACGCACTGACACTGTCAACAAGATGTGAAATCGAGGTGTGTAACCGTGTAACCGTACACCCTCCTGCCCTGTATGCACCCCCATTTCCTCCTCTCCCTCTCCAGCACAGATGTTTAATAAAAATTTTCCTGGGTTTAGAAACAGACCACCCCACCCCCATATCTATCGGTGTCAATCAGCACAGGTGGCTTATTAGGGGAGAAGCTCAGGGCCTTGGTGCTGGAAGCAGAATCTTACTGCTCTCCACCTTCCCACATCGCTGGAGCCCTGGGGCCACATGTGAGCGAATGTCCGTCTATGAGTGTGTGTGTTCCTGTGTGTCTGTGGTCATATATATATATTACATTGTGGGGACCAAATATCAATCAAAGAATTAAAATAGCTAAAAGTCTTGCATTTTGTTTGGTTACTTATGGTTAATGTTAGGGCTGGGTAGGGGTTAGGGTTATCATAGTTAGGATTAGGGTTATGAATGGAGGGTCCCCACAAAGATGAATACAAACGTGTGTGTGTGTGTGTGTGGTCCAAGTATACCTTATGTTGTGGGGACCAACAAAGTTATTTTGACGTTGTGGGGACCATTTTTCCAGTCCCCATTAGGATAATCTGAATTTTACAAAAATCAGTGACTGCAATCAAAAAAATAAAAATGCCAAAAGACTGGTATTTTGTTAGTTACTTATGGTTAAAGTTATGGCTGGGTAAGGGTTAGGGATGTCATTTTTGCGTTTTCACATAGAAATGAATGGACAGTCCCCACAAAGTGTACAGGTCGGTGTGTGTGTGTGTGTGTGTGTGTGTGTGTGTGTGCCTGCGACTCCCCCCATACGCCCCGATAGAGTTACGCCGCAAATGAAAACAATACTTCACTGTTTCCATGGCTATTGATGTCGACTTTTGTTTCAACCTGAAATAACACTTTGCTGGAGGGTAGGTTTGGTGGCGGCCCGCTTGGCCGAGCGGGGCCCGCGGACGCTGTTTGCGCTGACCCAGCGCTGGCCCGCTCTAATAACTTTGTGATGATGTATCAACGCATTCCTGTCGCCCAGCCTCCTCCCTGACACCGGTCCCGGGAGGCTTATCTCCCAAGACATCTGGTTCGGTGTCTGGGCTCTGGTTTCAGTGGCCTGGAGTGGGGACTGGGTGGGGAATACTGGGAGAGCGTCGGACGTGTAACGAGAGCGGCGGTGCCCAGGCTAGGCGGTCTGGGAGCTTACAAACTTCTTATAAGTAAAAATAATCATTAAAGACATCAGAGACACTAGAGAGTCAGGTTCCCCATTTCCAAATAACTTCAACACGACTAAAATAAATAAATTGTTAAAAATGAATGAATAGTTTGTTAATAAAGACTGTACATATCTGATCACTCCTGACAAATAGCTAAACCATACATCATGAACAGCACAAAGTTCTACCAAGAGATAAAGCTTCAGGTCTATGGTGTCACATGGGTATTAACTTGACAGACAGATCTCACTGGATTAGGCCAGCAGACAGATATCAAGCTCTATTCCAAGCCATGTCTGTGACCCTCCAGCCTTACTCCCTGTCCACAGAGCACTTAAAAGTATTAATTAATGTCATCTTCTCTGTTCCCATGATCACAGAAGCTTCCACTTCAATCAGACCAGAGTCAAAGGTTAAACAGGTCAAATACCTCGTCCCCAGTGCCCACCCCCTCAGTCAAACTGACCCTCCCCCCCCTGCGATCCCTCTGGCCCTGTGGGCACCGCTTAAACAAGCCTCATTTCAGCAAAGTTCATTGTCATCTCTATGACATCCATCCCAGAAGGCCATTTTCACCAAGGCTGATTCATTTTGTGTGTGACTCCTAAATTCTGGCTCCCCAGCTTCATGGGAAATAATTCAATATCTCTAACTGCGTTAAAACAACACAGGCGATGTGTGACTAGGCAGTGATATTTTTTTAACAATAATATCATATTAAATCTCACCACTCTCTCCACTTTTTCTCCATTGTGGAAGCAAAAACAAGAAAATAAGAGGTGCATGTAAAAGGGTTAATATGTGCGGCATTTGTTAACGGGATAATATGAGACTCAACAGTTGCCTTTACAAGGATGTTTTTACAACCTCTGCAACAGTAAAACAAACAGGTAAAACAGCAAGTGATTAAATTTAATGAATAACAGATAAGCGCAACAGCACCTCAGCATCAGTAATAAGAGGATACGCCACACTTTGAAGTGTTTAATAGCTTTCACAACTTTATATGAATTCAAACGAAATATTTATTGTTTGGGGAGATATTAACAAGGATGTGACTGGGTTCAGGTGTGATCTGCTTTTGATTAAGTGTCACCCTGAAACAATCGTCTGCGGTTTCGCTGGATCATTCTAGGTGCCCCGTAAACATGCTGGGGTTGAGTGGATATGTCCACCAATGGTATTATAATGCTATGGGAAATAGGGCACCCGCTGAGTGGAATTGTGGGTATAGAAACGTCCATGATTGAGGCAGAGCTGCACTGATGCAGAGTCTGGCAGGGATAAGGTCAGGCAGTCAGCAGAACTCCTTCACCAATCTTAGAGACATCAATTTAAGAGAGGGTGACGTAGACACTGAAGCTTAATAGTTAAAAAAAAATAATAATAATTTAAAAAATGACTGGCTATAATTGAATTAGGGTTAAAGTCGGGGTGTGGCAGAATTACAGATGTATTAGAAAGTCAAACAGATCCTAAGAGGAGGTGGTTGGTTTAAGGGCCTGTGTGTTTATCAGTGTGCCCAGGTAATTAAGCATACATTTAGCAAGGGTCAGCTGAGGCCTGACGCCGGCGCGGCTGAAGGTGATAGGGCGAGGCTCAAGGGGGGCGAGGTCAACAAGCTACAGAGAGTGTGTACCAGGGAGAGGAGAGGAACAGGTACACATCCCTGACAGGGAGGTCCCCTGGCGTTCAGCTTTTGGGATGTAGACAGAAGAGGAGAATTAAAGAATTAGTAAAGTGACTGACATACTTTGATGACTTCATGTGTAATCCAGGAGTGAGAGCTGACCGGACTGTGGATACACCGTTACCGTAACCGGACATAATCAAAGCAGAACATTCCCCAAATGAATGACACTTTGGACAGGCATCCCTGTGATGACTGCATTTTGCCCCTCCCCGCCCCCCCGGTGGTGCACTGCGTCTCAGGACTTCACTAACTCCCAGGCAGCATCGCAGCTGGTTCTGTGGCGTCGGCCCAGTTCTGCTGTCTTTGTGGGCTTTTATCAGCACCAGCGTAGTGACGTCCATGGACCGGATTTCCGCTTCAGAGACAAGACTGCTTCAAAGGGTGAGCCAAGCAGGAGTGTGTCAATCCATCAAGCACAGCACAAAGCAATTAGTGGGCACCTCTCTGAAGCTAGTCATGAGCCTGGAATTGGAAACGAGGCAAGCAGACAAGACACACTCAAACACAAAGGGATACACACACACAAACGCACACACTCAAACACAAAGGGATACACACACACAAACGCACACACTCAAACACAAAGGGATACACACACACAAACACACACACTCAAACACAAAGGGATACACACACACAAACGCACACACTCAAACACAAAGGGATACACACACACAAATGCACACACTCAAACACAAACGGATACACACACACAGTGCACACACTCAAACACAAACGGATACACACACACAAACGCACACACTCAAACACAAATGGATACACACACACAGTGCACACACTCAAACACAAACGGATACACACAGACGCACACACTCAAACACAAAGGGATACACACACACAGTGCACACACTCAAACACAAACGGATATACACAGACGCACACACTCAAACACAAACGGATACACACAGACGCACACACTCAAACACAAACGGATACACACAGACGCACACACTCAAACACAAAGGGATACACACAGACGCACACACTCAAACACAAACGGATACGCACACAGATAAACACACACAAACTGATACACGCATAGATACACATAGTTAAACACAAACGGATACACACACAGACACACACACAGACACACACACTCAAACAGATACACACATAGATACACACACTCAAACAGATACACACATAGATAGACATACTCAAACACAAACAGATACACACAGATACACACAAACATATAGATAGACTTACACAAATGGTTACACACACATAAACATGAAGTTACAGACACACACAGACGCTGAATCCGCCTACACGCCCTTGTGCACCTCACAGACACGCACGAGGCCACTCAAGCACACTTCCATGACATCCTGGCACACTGCCTCGTGCCGTCGGAAGGCCCCACACGGACTTAGCAGACTGAGAGCGATTCCGGCCTCGTTCACGTGCCGGTCTGTCCGCGAGCTCCCGCAGTAAGAGAGCAAGAGCCCTTTAAAGCCACATGTCACTTCAGGCAGACAAAGGAGCCAGCTGGGATGCCTGGCACGCTGGCACGGCCCTCGGCCTGCCCAGATCACTCCGAGGTGGGCGGAGCCAGAGGGAGCAGAGTGGGCCAGGCTCCGCCCATCTCAGGGGCATTCACACATTAAAGCTCATTTTTAAAATGAAAAACTGGATCTCAGGGTTAAGTACCTCATGTACAGCAGACTAAACACCACACCGCACACCTGTGTCCAGACCCTGACACATCGGTGCTGCAGTTACCAAGGGCCAACTTATGCACAAGCTAACCTGGGGGCCAAGTTGTAGGGGGGCCCCAATTTTTTTCTGGTTGTAACAGCAGCATTGTATGCGGTAGGTTGGGCCCCAACAATGAATTCAGCCCATTAGCCTCCAGCCGTCAGCCCTAGTAGGGACAGTGTGGCAGCCCCCACCCAAGGATCAGACAGGTCTGTACAGCTATCATCATGTCCTGAGATCAGCATGCCTACACTAATCCTCACCCAGCCCTAAATGTACTCCTATAAAATTAATACACTACTCAATAAAAGCAATTATGAAAATATTACATGCCAGCAGCTGCTGAAATACAGAATATAATAACAGCAGATAGTGTTATTTCACATCCTTTTATTCATTATCTCTGTTAAACTGCTGCGAAATAAAATCTTTATTGATATGGCACTGGGAATTGCACTGCTGATGAATACAGAGCTGTATTGATTACAGGCGAGGGCCTCTGAAAGCTTTACTTACTTCACAGTCCGGACCGGGACCTTCAAGGCAATTATGACATTTAGTCTGATATATTTTAATTTTAAATTAGCTCCCGAAATGTCCCCAGGTGGAGAAGCGGCTCAATAATAATGAACCCGGAGTAATCGATAGGAAACAGACGCAAATGAGCATGGCTCCCCTCAGGTGCGTTAATCGATGGGCCGCGTTAAGTGGGGCCGCGTTAAGTGGGGCTGAGGCCCCTTCGCAACATCCGCCCATCCAGATTGCGGCAGCCAGGTGGCTCTCTGCATGCCACCCCGACCCCCAGAGCAACCCCCAGGCCGGCCCCTCCTTCCAGGGGAGTGAGTAGCTAATGGGGAAACGGCAGGAAGCCCTGCCTTATTAATGCTGGGTCTCCCATCTTTACCGTGTTTATCATTGACAGCCAGTGGCTAAATCTGAGACATTTAATGTACTAAAAATGGTCGACTATGGTCGACGGGCAGGCAGCGGCGAGACCAGGAGTGACCGCCAAGCAGCAGCAAGACCAAGCACAAGTACCAGGCAGCAGCGGGATCAAGATTGGCTGCCACACAGTCACTAACCAAGAATGAACACCAACCAGGGGGGACTAAGTGCAACTGCCAGGCAGCAGCAGGACTGAGTGTAACCTCCAGACAGAGGTAGGACCGGGTGTTACTGCCAGGCAGCAGCAGGACTGAGTGTAACCTCCAGACAGAGGCAGGACCGGGTGTTACTGCCAGGCAGCAGCAGGACTGGGTGTAACCTCCAGACAGAGGCAGGACCGGGTGTTACTGCCAGCCAGTGGTGGGACCGAGTGTAACCGCAAAGCAGCATTTAGACCAAGCACAATCACCAGGCAGGACCCAATGTAACAGCCAGACAGTGGTGGGATCAAGTGTAACAGCCAGGTAGAGGTGGGACTGGGTGTAACTGCCTGGCAGCGGGCGGACAGAATGTAACTGCCACGCAGTGGCAGGACCCAGTGTAACTATCAGACAGTGGTGGACCTGAGTGTAACTGCCAGGCAGCAGTGGGACCAAGTGTAACCACCAAGCAGTGATGACACCCAATGTAACTGCCAGGCAGTGGGGGGGTTGAGTGTAAGAGGCAAGCAGTGGTGGGGCCCAGTATAACTGCCAGGCAGTGAGGGGGGCAAAGTGTAACTGCCAGGTAGCGAAGATGCATAGAAAGGAAGTAGATCAGCAGTGTGATTCCTCACGCCGATCAAACAGCATCAGATAAATGAGGAGGAGAGTCAGGAAGCAGCTGGCAGATCCATCGGACCGGCTCCCGCTGACTCTAGAGGCTGTGCCTCCCTCTGGGGAATCAAAACAGCTTCATTTGTTTGTTTTTCTGGCAGGTCCCCCCATCCTGACAGACCTCATCCCAAAAAGCGTGTAGCGTGCAGAAATACGAAAGGGCCGCCTCCGCTCGACTTCACGCCTTATTACCAGGCCGAAGCCCGTTCTGTGGGGCTGCTTCCCAGTCTGGGAATAATATCAGATTTTGCTATGGAGGATGAAAGAACGAGCTGTCGGCAGGGGAAGCGGGTTGCCAAGGGCAAGGAGCTCCTCGGGAAGACTGCACTTTCGTCTCAGTTCCTGCCACCCGGGCACCGCGTGGGAGATCTCCCAGGAGCAGCACCCGTGCGGGGGGTGTGGCTTCTCAGGAGAGCCCATCAGGATGCAAAATGCAATGGGGCCCATGGGGGACACCACAGTGGCGATGTCATACCCCCCAGTTCTGAGGGCGAGGCGGGTTGGGGAGTCAAATGGGCTGCTCAAGGATGACACTTGTCTGTTTGCCCCAGCGCCCCTGCCCCGCCTCACCGACGCGCCGAGTGACGCACACGCAGACACACACGCACATGCAGACACGCGGTGCCTATACCTGGCTGTGTCCTCCCTAAGATTAGGCGCAGCTGCGTAATCCAAGCCGGCCCCAGCACTCCGCTAAGGGAGACAAATGCTTTCAGACGCTGTCTCCCTTTGAAAACACAGAGGGTTACATCACGCAAACAGCTGTTACGTGATCTACGGTTTCACTGAATTTTTTATAGTCGGTTAAGGCACATGTTTCAGATATGACAATGATGCGTACCGTATTGGCTTACCATTGTGCAATCCCAAAAAAACCTATTCAGCCCGAAATCCACCGTGGAGCCGGTCAGACAGCAGTAATATGGCCCTGCTAGTTAAATCGTACTTTGTGTTACAGTAATTGCTTTGGAACGCAATACAATGCTACAGTTCATAGCTTAACCCAGGGTAGCTGCACTTTATCTCTGGTAGACAGGGTTAAGATTGATAGCTCAAATTAAAAGAAGGGCCCTTCTTTTTCGCTGAATAGCATCAGGTTTATTTTACAGGAACTTTAACGTTACCTTTGTAGTGGTAATTACAGGGTGAGCCTATTAGGGTGCCCAGAGGCACCCATGTGACAGACAGACCCGGCACAGTAACCCAAGTAACCTTTTACTGTTACATTGGCTCCCATTGTGCCGTAGCATTACGCTAATTTTGCCCGCAAGCTAATCTTATATTTACTTTATTTGTACGAGAACAAAAAAAATACAGGGGGCCACTTTTGGAACCCAGCAGTGACGAACACTGCACAAAAGGTTAAGGGATCGCTTTACCCGCTCGACAGCGCCAATCCTGGCACACGAGGGCTGAGCGGGCTCCAGAACAATAGCCGCCCAGCCAGCAGAGCCACGGGCCAGACCGGGAGCAGATGATATGCCTCTCCAACCATTTAGCAGGCTCTGCCATGCCAATGCCACGCCTCCTCGGGCATGACATCATAAAACAAAATACGTGTTAACCGTATTAGAAGGAATACGCTAATCTGCCGTTTATTAAGTGCGCGGTAACCCGACCATAGTAATTAAGTGGAGATTAAAGCGCGATAAAGTCTGTAAAAATCGGCTCACATGTGGCATGCCATGTCCTCCTGTAACATATGGGGTATTATATGTGCGAAAGAGTATAATTCCAGCAGTCAGCTGCAACTGTTTGCGACAGGGAGGCATGCTTATCCGGGATTTCCCGGTATTCCGGCAGAGCACCGACTTCCCGGCCACATGCCTGATCCGTCCCCCCTGGGCCATCTGAGCATTGGGTGCCACACGGCCTCGGGAAGGTCCAATTCTCTCTGCCCATCTTAGAAGACAGACTGGCCCATCTGCCCGTGACACACTGTTCAACCTGCACTAAATTCTGCACCCTTTTTTCGTCCATCTCACCCGTCCTACACACTCAGTTATTTATTTACTATTTGTTTGCAGGAGTGTGGTTGTCCTGGCGGTTATCTTTATAATGCTGCAGGACAACTAAAATCCCCCTGAGTGTTGCATAAAGTTTTATCGCATATGGATGCCCTTTATGCATCTTTATGAATGCTGATATTCTCTCCATTAGCTTCCCAACTTTGTCTTGTCCTACCTTTAATGGCCACTGGGATAAGCAAGCTTTCCCCCACCTTGTTTTATATATTTACTCACTATCTAACTTTCTCTCCCCCCCCCCCCCGCCCAGACGTGGTGGGGATTGCAGCGCCATCTCTGGCTGTGACCATGAAACACATAGAGGAAGCTCTAAGAGGCGTAGATTAAGCAGATTAGTGGTAATGAGCGCCTCTGAGGAAGGGGAGCAGTTGGGGCATGAATGCTCTAATTAGTTGTGGCCTATTTTAACAGGCCAGTAGATGAAGGCTCTGAGACAGTGCCCCTAAAACTATCATCATTCCCACTGTCACCGTCATGTGTGTATCAAAGCACCCGGGATAGCCGGAGAACAGGTGTTGGCTGCTAACACACCTCCCCACATTCCCAACTAACCCTCCGCATTCCAGAGACAACCACTACAACCTCACAGCAGGATATAATCCCACTGATCTGAAGCGTTGAAGGCAAGAGTAGCTCCTTTATCAGCCATGCTGGCTGGATTTGCATGCCGTAGCCCAGAAGCTGATAAGGCTGGTGCTGATTAATGCCGAAACAGGCAGCCGGTCTGGTCGATTGGCTGGTGCTTTAGACCGTGTAGTTGTGGTCAAAACATGGTATAACAGAAGTGAATTGATAACTGACACCTCCCCCCTCCCCACTGCTTCTCACTAGTCGGCTTTTTTTTTCACTCCAGCTTCTAAGAGAGAAAAGGTGGCCATTTGTCAGTCCTGTTTTGAGAAGTTAAAGGGGAGGGAGGGAGGAACATCTCGAACGGCCTCCGGTTGCAGGATGGCTGACAGGATACAGGTACAGGGCTGCTCATGGTTATGGGGGAGGTGGGGTCACTCAAAGTGCCATGGCTGAACTTACAAACTGTGCCTGTGTGCTCCGCAGGACTGAATTCATGGCCTGCAAGACACACGGGATTAGCATTTGAACGTTAACATATTTTGAAACTCACCAGAAGAAAGAGGATCTAAATAAAATAACTAAAGACATAAAACATATTTGTATATATTTGGAGTTATAACTGCAACAAATATAATTTCAATTTTCTTTACCATTATATTTATAAGCTCTTAGTTCTTTTTTCCAGTTGTGATTATGTCATTCCTATGCATGATGATGTCATTCCCATACATAATGAAGTCATTCTGAGTTTTTTTCATCTACATCCAACCCGTGTCTCTTAAAAAGCAGGCACAAATGGGTGCGCTTTGTTTCTAGGCACAGACAAGCAAGTTTTTCACCTCCTCGGCCTAGACACAGCGAAAAGTACCATAGCATTTCATTCATGGGGCAGTTTAATTAAAACTGCAGGCAGACTTTATGCACAATTCTTATATTTTAATAAGGATGCATCACTGTGCCAACACAGCCTCTGGCAGCAGATCTTAGTATAAACACTGAAAAAACTTAAACCTTAACAGGGGGTGAGGAGCTTTAGCAAGAGAACAGTGTTTTAACTAAATAACCCTCTTGGTTTTACACGCCTGCCGAGTAGCATCCTGCGCATACAGGCCCTTATGTTTCTTGAAACAGCCTGAAATAACATCTAAAAAGCTAAAAAGCATGACACGTCTGACATTATAAGGAATAGAAATATAATGTTTCGCAGAGTGGCTGCAATGGGAGTAATTTGTTCTCCTCATATGTTAAAAATGCTCGAGGATAGAGTGGATCCGCCGGGGACCATCCGCGGCTCCCGTATCCACATCCTCCGTTTAACAGTACACTCCATTAAACTCCTCGCAAACATCTTAATATATTTACAGCCCACCTGGTTGGAGTATCACTGCAGCCTCAGCCGCATTAAATGCGATTACCCAGCGGCTCTCCGAGGAGCTCTGCTTAGCGGGCTCCCTAGCTGGGCGTAGCGTTACCAGCACTGGGATTTCTGTAATGCAGCATGCGGGCAGCTCGCCTAATTGCCGATACCCGCTCTTCACCGCATCGCCCTGCCATGTGGCACTGCAGATGCAGATACCCGCAACGCAAAGCCTCACCCTGCATGGCAACACCGGGCACAGCGGCGCCACTTTGTCACAATGGTTGTGTTTAACAGGTCAGCTTTAAGAGGGTTTATTGGTAATTACCAGGTGTGGGGCTCCAGAATCCAGTGCAGCAAAATTTTGACCTCCTCCACTCACGTCCACTGAGAGCCCAACTCGAATGAGCCCCACCTAATGGGACAGGCAGGGTCGAATTTAGGGGGCTGGGGACCCCAGGGCTAAAGACATTGTTGGGCCCCTACCTACAACACAAATTGTTGGTGTAACAGCCCAAAGAAAAATGTTGGGCCCCAGACTACAGCCCAGGTTAGTCTATATATAAGTGCTGACAAGTGGGCATGCTATGAGAAGCCCAGACTCTAGCTCTGTTAAGAGCTTTCCTGTTTGTTCAGCTCCATCTTTCCAGGAGGCCTGCTCCCAGAATGCATCTGGGCACCGAGTGTCCCTACGATGTGTCTAAAACACACATAATCACAGCGTAAACGAAGCTCTGCATTTCACTGGGGAGAGCGAGTCACACACTGAACAAAGAGTCAGGAACAACACCGCCCCCCCCACACCCCCACTGGCTGCTTATCACTTCATAAATAGTCCAGAAACCGCGCAATTCAGCTGCAGTCAGTCAGCGCAATAAAGGCCAAGAGACTCCACTGAGGTAACGCCATAAATAATTGACATTAATTAAAAACACTGACACATGCAAAATGAATTATTTACATTGTCACTGATGCACGGCGCGTCTGTGCGGATCTGCCATCCTCCTGTTAAGAATTAGAGGCACGCAGTGCAAAAACGGTGAGCCCCCCCCAGCATGACGGCAGCACAAAGACACTGCTGGACAATCTGTCTGCTGCGTGACACTGACCAACACTCTTTCTGGCCGCTTTCTGCAAGCGATCTGTGACTTTGGAATATACAACACTACTACTCAAAGGACCCAAGATGATCATCATCACTATTAGTGTCATTACGATTGTCATTATTATTACTGCTAATATTATTAGCATTACCAACAGTAGTCATCACAATGATTAATGTATGAATGTCTATTATGAAGGGCATTATCAATAATTGCATGAATAATGCACATGAATAATGAACGAGCGGCATGCCCGGGGGGCACTATCGGCCGTCTCCCCTGCTAATCTGGAACGCAGCGAGTACGGAACAGCAGCAGAAGGAGCCATCGGGACAGCGGTACGTACGGCGTGGTGCCTCACGTCCCCCTCAAAGGACGAGGCACAGACACACGGGTGTAATTAACCTCTAACGTCCTTGTGCTTTATCAGAGCAAGAAAGTTGCCCGCCTCTCCTCTCGTTCCCCTACACTTATACATCACCCCGTAACACGCGTGTGATAAGGCCTGTCCTGAATATGAAGAGTATCTCATGTGCAGTGATCCCATAATGCACTGTGTTCATTCATGAGATGAACCAAAATGGCATACAGTAATTCATAGCAAGGGGCTAACAGTGAAGTTTTAGCTAAGTTATTATTGTAAATTCCATCATAAGTAATCAGTTTCCCTTATCATGCATCTAATAAACTCAATGATAAAGACTTTCTATTCTCCTGCCGCTAGATGTGTTGAAACGGTCAACAGTGCTTCATCACAGCTGCATGACTCACACAGTGGTCTGGACGCAAAAATAAACACATGCATTCTATTTTAACATGAGAATTAGATCTACTCTACCCAACAAAGACGAAACACACAATGAAACGAGAAAAAGAGCTTCAGAGTTTTTTGACTGCCCACCTGTATATCCAGCAGGTAGGTAAATGATAGTTGTTTTTTTTCAAAACCAGGCTTAGCTGAACTAAGATAATTTATCAAGAGATGAAACAGAGCCCTAGAGACCCGATTTTGGTCATAACTCCATTTTGCAAAAATATGCAGTTATGTTGTTTTGTACTGTATATGTAAGGCATTATACGTAAGACACACTGCCCACAGTTACAAATGGGACTTAACTCCCACGGATGTAGTGTGGTAACCATCGGCAATGCAAAGCAAGTCCAGGAACCCCCTTTTTTGTCTGGATTGTAAGGTTGGGGGGGGGGGGGTCAAGGCAGAGAAATTAGAGCATAGGAAAGCAGACCACAGTGAGAGCTCAAATTCTCAGCGAGACATTATCTCTCAGAGACAGTGAAAAATGAGGAACGCGGAGGCGAGAGGACAAACGAATGAATCAGAGGAGATTTTCGGTGTACTCCTCCAGCTCCTCAAGGCCTCCCAGGCTTGTGCAATCTCTCAGTGTCAACATCTTTTGTGGGACTGATTCAATTAAGATTAACGAGGGGCGGGTGGGAAGAGTGGCAAGGGTCAGAGTGATGTGAACGATTGGCTTCTGTTGTCTGGCTGAGGTTACTGGCAGGTCCCCTGGTCTGCACCCTCCCAGGGGGGCACTTTCAGAGCTCATATCTCTATAAGGGCTCACTGTAACCCACAGTCCACAGCAGGGCTCACTGTAACCCACAGTTCACAGCAGGGCTCACTGTAACCCACAGTCCACAGTACGGGTCACTGTAACCCATAGTCCACAGCAGGGCTCACTGTAACCCACAGTCCACAGCAGGGCTCACTGTAACCCTCACTCCACAGTACGGGTCACTGTAACCCTCAGTCCACAGCAGGGCTCACTGTAACCCTCACTCCATAGTACTGGTCACTGTAACCCTTAGTCCTCAGTAGGGCTCACTGTAACCCACAGTCCACAGCAGGGCTCACTGTAACCCTCAGTCCACAGTAAGGCTCACTGTAACCCTCATTCCACAGTACGGGTCACTGTAACCCTCAGTCCACAGCAGAGCTCACTGTAACCCTCACTCCATTGCAGGGCTCACTGTAACCCTCAGTCCAGAGCAGGGCTCACTGTAACCTTCACTCAACAGTAGGGCTCACTGTAACCCTCACTCCACAGTACGGGTCACTGTAACCCTCAGTCCACAGCAGGGCTCACTTACCCCTCACTCCACAGTACGGGTTACCGTAACCCTCAGTCCACAGCAGGGCTCACTGTAACCCTCACTCCACAGCTGGGCACACTGTAACTCTCACTCCACAGCAGGGCTCACTGTAACCTTCTCTCCCTGGAGGAGCTCACTGCAAATCTCCTTCTGTACAGGTCATGTAACCTGCTTTTCCACAGGGGGGGAGGGGTTTCTGTAACCACCCCCCAGAAGGAAGGGAGCTCAATGTCAGGTTCTCTTCCAAGAGGAGCTGACTGTAAGCCTCTTTTTGTAGAGGTAACCCTAACCTTTACTACACAGGAAAACTCAGCATAAACTTCTCTTTGTGGAGGAGGTCACCGTAACACTCTCTCCCTGGAGGAGGTCACATAATACTCTCAACATAGAGGAGGTCACTGTAACACTGTCTCTGTAGAGGAGGTCACGGTGACCCTCTATCCACAGAGGAGGTCACCGTAACCCTCTCTCCCTTGAGGAGGTCACCGTAACACTCTCTCCCTGAAGGAAGTCACATAATACTCTCAACATAGAGGAGGTCACTGTAACACTGTCTCTGTACAGGAGGTCATGGTGACCCTCTATCCATAGAGGAGGTCACTGTAACACTCTATTCATAAAGGAGTTCAAGGTAGAGGATGTCATTGTAACTTTGTCTCCAAAGAGGTGGTCAACGTGACCCTTTCTCTATAGAGGAGGTTATTGTAACTCTCTCCATAAAGGAGGTCATTGTAACTCTGTCTCCATACAGGAGGTCACTATGACCCTTACTCCATAGAGGAGGTCACCATGACCCTCTCTCTGTACAGGAGGTGTCTGTAACACTCCCTCTGTAGAGGAGGTCATTCTGTGTCCATGAAGGAGGTCATTGTAACCTTGTCTCTGAAGAGGTCATTTTAACTCTGTCTACATAAAGGAGGACACTGTAATTCTGTCTCCATACAGGAGTCACCATGACCCTCTCTCCATAGAGGAGGTCACCATAACTGTAGAGGGGGTCACCGTGACCCTCTTTCCATAAAGAAGGTCACCGAAATTCTGTCTCCATAGAGCAGGTAACGGTAAGGAGGTTACTGCTACCTTGGGTGAACAGATCCATGTTTTTCATTTATCAATAATGTTCGAAAAGTATGGATAGAATAATTGGATAGAATTAGAAGTATGGATAAATCAGAGATACAATTCAAGGCCCTGACCTGTTGCAGAAGCTCTGCATGAGGTAGTGAGTGAGTGTGGGGTTAACACCGAGGTTTTGGGCTTCACAGCACCAGTTAATCCAGCCTGGATTCTGAGCTCATTTTCCCTTTAACCAGATCTTCTGTGACGGAGGAATTACAACAGTATCCATCTTCATTCAGGAGTTGCTCCCTAGAACGGCAACAGTTTTACAGCCCATAATGATTCCCCTGAATTATGCAGACTTTGTGAACCGAGTGGCACTTAATGACACTACAGAAAAAATTAACCCTATTAAAGCGGGCCGTGGTGCTTTGGCTGAATGAGGTAAATAACGTTTACAGTCTCTTAAACACAGCCTGCCTGGCCAGAACAACAATGTGCTGACCTCTGAACCCTGGTGTGAGCCCCCCCTTCAGGTTAACCTCGCACCCGCCTTTCTCAGCACAGCTGCAGCTCATTAACAAGCCTCATTAAAAAAAAAAAAAAAAAAACAGGCAGCCAATGGGCTCCCATCTAGGGTCCTTAATGTCGGAGGCAATATGGAGCTGAGAGTGAAAACAGAAGCTTTGACCTATCGGGCACCATTGTTGAGCCCAGGGGGCTGCCAGGGAGGTACTCAGCAAACAGTAAAGGAAGTTTAATGGCTGTCAGAGCGGCTCCAAGGGCTCTAACCGCGATGGAGGGCTCCACACATGCACAGCGGACACTAAGGTGCTGAAACCCATCCGAACCCCTAAAATCAGGCCTTAGCAATGAGGCACAGGAGAAGCTTGGCCCAGTTTGGGAGCTCAAATGGGGCACAGGCAGATTCTCGGCCTGGAAAAACAACTTATGGTTAAATTCCCCGACAGCAAATGCTGGAATGGCTAATTCCTGGGGAAGGAATGCCCTGCTTGTGGACAGGTAACGCCATGTTCGCTTTAGCATTAGCAGGGGCACTCAGCAGCGAGATATACAGTTTACTGTGAATCCGACCCTTACTCAGCAAATTTTTTCCTGGACTGAAACTGGGTCCCGCTCCAGTGATTAAATCTGCAGGTATGTTGCTCAAATATAACCTGAAAGTTTGTGTTGTGGCTCAGGTGGGGAGATCAGCAGAGAGCAGCCCGTTAGCATGCAGTGAGCGGGATTCCTGGGAGAAAAATCCTGGCACAGCCAGCTTGGGACTCCACCCCCAGGTACAGCGTGGCGAGTCCCTCTGTTACTGGGCCAGCCAGTTCAGATCTCGCTCACGCCTGCGGCCGTGCGGGGCGGGATGAGACGGTGAGCAGACCGGCGTCCACGGGCAGCACTTAGCCTTTGTGTGAAACCGGGGACGACAACAATGGGCGTTGCTGCCAGGGCACGGCGTGTGTCTGCTGGCCTGCCGCTGCGCCTGTCTGTCACTCAGGCCCCGAGAGCCCGCCCCCGCCAAGGGGGCCCTAATGAGCGGCGAGCCCGAGTGAGCGCCCGCCCCGCTCACATCTGCCCGGGTGCCCCAGGCCTGCGGCTTCATTGTGAGCAAACAATGGCGCGCCGAGGAGGTCCGGGCCCAGCAGCCTCGCAGATGCACCGATCCGGGTGGCTTCGTCACTAATCCCCTGCTTGGCAGCATGGCCGAGCCGGGTTCAAAGGCTCAGCACCTCATCAGCACGCTCGCGCCACAGCCCGGCCCGGCGGTCCTGCTCCCACCATGGGCTCAGGTTCCCTGGCACAAGGACGGGGAGGATCGGAAAGTGGGTTCCAGTGGACGCTATTGGAAATTAGCTCGTTAATGGAAATGTCCGGAAGCCAGCTTGTGCGTTTCCATCAAGAGCACACATGTCCATCTTACACCCACCATGCATCCAATTAAGGCACCGAAAATCCATGAAAGAAAAGGCCGCCAAAATTCAGCCCAGCTTTTTATTAGACTATCCATTCCAGGACATTTTCTTGTGGTTCCTTATAATAACAGAGTGTATTCAGCATGTGTGAGATGTGAGGGAGTGGAAAAGCCTTTTTGTATTTAATACTTTGCAGTGACGAGATCTGATAAAAACCTGTAACCTTCTACCTTGTGGAGAAATTTTTTCAGTCGCCACAAGGATAACCTCAGTTTATTAAAAAAATTGTGAGTGCAGTCAAAAAACTAACATAGCCAAATGTCTTACTTATGGTTAAGGTTAGGGCTGGGTAGGGGTTAAGGTTGTCATAGTTGTGATTAATGCTTGTCCAATAGGAATGAATGGACGGTCCTCACAAAGATATGAATACAAATGTGTGTGTGTGGGTGTGTTTGTATATAACTGTGATGCAAATCTGGATGTACTTGTGATAAACAAGTGCGTGCGCTGACACCATGCCGAGCAATGAAGGAGGCTCCGTTTGTGTCTTGCTAATGGTGGGTGGGGGGAGAGGGGGGCAACCCGGGGGTGCTGCCTGACAAGCCATCCATCTCCCCTGCTGGAGGGGCCCCCTGACAGCCAAGGCTCCCACGGAGAGCCACCCACACGGGCCCCAGAGAGGCCCCCTGCCTGTGACAGCGTGCCTCAGCTCACCCACTCCCGCCCACGGGGGGGGCCTCCGCCAGGCTGCTTCTGCCCCATCTCCTCCCGCTACCCGCCCCAGTCGCGTAACACCAGCGTAACACCAGCATCACGCAAGGAGAACACACAATAAGCTAAACGCTAAAACTGTGCCCAGATACTTGGGGGAATTGGTAACGGAATCGACCGGCGGCACCCTTCCAGATGTTTCCATTCCTGAGTTTGGTAAACATGTTTGCACTTCACCTAAGTACGCAGAGATAAGTGGCCTCAGTGCTGACTGGAAACAAACAGCTGGTACGCATCTAATATTTCCCTTTGAATGTCTGCCGTAAAGTGACCTACTTCTTGATCTTAGGGATCTGGCTCTAAACCCAAAGTCTTTGATTCGCAAGTAAAATTGTGAACAAATGTTTCTTTAAGGGGATGAAAAGGGAGAGGGGGGTGTGCTTTGTTCCCCTGCTGTAGGTGATTCCTTGGGACTGCTTGCCAACTGGCCTGTCAGACTAGGCCAGGACGCGCGGGACTGCGGCAGGTATAAAGTGTTTCAAAAGCGCCTTTGATCCGGACAAGTTGAACTATGCAGAAAAAAGCTACAGGAATAATCTGATATTATGCCCCCCCCCCCGATTTTCCTGCTCAGCATAAACAGTAAATTTTGGCCAGGGGCAAAGACTTGCAGCAGGACGCAAATGACGACGTTACCAAATCTGCGGTAGTATCCCAAGCTGTGTTTACCCAATCAAACTCGAAGACGATATCTTGCCGAAACTCTGGCCTGGTTTGTGCAGTGAGGCCCTCGCCTGGTCCATCCGGTGTCAACCAAAGGGTCCATCAGACAGCGATCAGATTTAATTGATGCACCCTGCTTAATGAGTGCCCGGTGCACGCTTTACCAGGAGAGCTGATGTCAGTGACCCAGTTACTACATCTTAAAGCGGGCGAGGGGATATATAAACAAAAGCAGACACATAGGGGGGAGTCCTCGCTCGTGGCAGAGGACGAGCCTGACAGCCGAAATGGTGTCTCGCACCTCGGCATGTAAATAAAGACTTTCCTGGCACGCGGCGTGGCAAAGACCTCGCTGCCACAGGCGACACGGATCGCGGGTTTGCGCGCGGCTAACAGATTGCCTAGCTTGACTTTCTGAACTTCCCAGCATGTTTGGGGGAGAAGGAGGGGGTAGCGAACAACAAAAGGTGTGAAAGGCTAGCGTGCTGGAAGACAGCTTATTCCGGAACGGCTAATGTGTCTGATCGCTCAGATCTACGCTAAATTCCGCGTTTCACTGTAGCCTTGAGTTTGCAAGGTGGCATCGACTCATTAACCAGACACAGCACGACTCGCGGATCAAACATTTCTGAGAAATGTCAAGACAAATGCCCAACACAGACTAAGCTTGGCCTCAGGTGTCCAGTGAGGTCCAATTCATGAAAATACAGAGTGGACATATCCAGCACTTACTGATAAGCAAAACAACATCACTAGATACTGCAGAGCCTCTGTAAAATACAAAACATGTAAGCTACAGGGATAAACTGTTTGATTTGAGGCTGTGAGCTGACGAAACATGTCGTGTGCGTTTTACGTAAGGGAGACGCAACTGATATTCGCACATATGAAGTGTGAGCTGACAGACATTAAACCTGAAGGTGAACAAAAGCAGCAATAAAACAGGTATTCATGCCAGAGCTCAGTAAACATGGACGTGTTCGAGGCGCGCACAGGCACACCCCCCTCACCTCTGCTAGTCCACTTAAGCCCTCTCGAATTACAGCACATCTGCCGTCGCTGAATTGTTTTCCTGTCCTGGGATTTGACAAATATTTTTCCATTTGGATGAATACATATATAAGGAGTGGTCAGAGGGACGTGATGGGCACACGCAGGCCTAATTAATGCCATGCCATACACCCTCACCGAGGTCAGTATTCATATTTCACGTATTACCTCATTTTTTAACATTAAAATGCAGAGGTACAGACTGGTACACATGTATGTAAATAGAGCGTCCAGTGAAAAGATGACAATCGCTATCCAAGGGTGCAAAGTGGTAGAGCCTTAAAACTAGAAGCCCAAGGTGGTCAGGACCCAAACGGACGTGACGGATACACTAGCTTCTCATCAGGGGTCCCTTAAACTTACTGCGGTTATGTTTACGTTCTACGCGCACTTCCTCATACAGTGGTTTGCAAAAATACTCAACAGATTTCATCAGATTTGCCTGAATCACAAATGATGCTTCTGCCAGTGTTTTTATTGCAAAGTTTTAGATTTTCTTTGAGATCTGCTGACAAATAATTGATTTTGAAACTTACTGTGAGAGACCACGAGTTTGCAATAAAAATACTGACAGGAAGAATATGTTTATACATATGTCATTTGTAATTCAGGCAAATCTGATAACTAAGAATATTTTTGTGAGCCGCTGTAGCTCATGGTTAAGCTAATAACTACAATTAAGAATGAAATCTTCCATAAAATGGTGCAAAACGATTATGGCTAATATTTCATGCCAGTGCTCTGCGCACAAGCATAGAGCCAGTGTGGCAGAGCTTAGTGTAACAGAGGACTGGCAGCCCTGAGTCAGGGGCAGGGGGCTGCATGTGGACACCACACCATGTTTGTATCTGTCCATGCACGGGTAGTACAGAAGCTTCCACAAATGCTTCATATCTTTATCAATAGGAACTACTGTATCTCTTACTTAGAAACATTGCAAGGTCAAAGGCGTTTACAAGCGTTTCCCTACCCCCATGCTCTTATGGGGGTTTTCCTCCTCATACGTTTCTGGAGCATGTTGAGAGTGCCACGCCTCCCGTTTCACCACGTGCTCCTCACAGGGAGATCATGACCACGTCAAAGCCCAAACTCGCTCGTGATGATGGCCCTTCACATTGTACAGAGCCCCACTTCCAATTTGCCACATTTATCCCTGCATTTAAACAATAGGAAACCAAAGCAGAAGCTGGCCTGATCAACCCTGCAGATCCCCAGGTATTGCGGGTTGAAACTTGAGCATTTGTCCACCTCCTTAATAACAGCAATAGCAAACTGATGCCCTTTCTCACACCTACACTAAAGGGATCGGCACAAACTACAGACAGGGCCATTGGGCTGAAATGTTTCTACAGGATGAACCATCATAAACAACTAAACAAAGCCCTTCATATATGTTAACAACAATTTGTTAAAAGTAAATGAGGAGAGATTAGCCGCACCCAGCTAATTCTAGCTAATTCAATAGCATCGCTACACCAATTAGCATATCGCAGCATAAATGCGACCACTACCAGACCCTAGGACGAGGTTATTGTATTAAGGAACAAAGATCAAAAGTCACTTCAAATCAAACTTGAGTCTCAGCTCAGGATTTCACTTTTTGTACATGGATGAATGTGTATATCTGCTGGGAAGCCATTGTTCCGCGTGACCAAAGTTTGTAGCTGAGCGCTCCTTCACCAATGGGAGTGCACCTCTGGGGGTCATGTGATGAGAGTTTATTTGCTGATTAACCCCCCAGCCAAGCAGTGCTTCATTTGAATCCTCTTTAAGGTTTATTATGCAGGAGGGAAACCGAATGCCTTTGAAGATTAACACTTTAAAACCTATTGGGAAGTTGTAAATCCTGGTCCTGAGACCTTGCAGGCAGTCAGCTCCTGGGGATGGAGAAGGCAGCGAAGGTTCAGCGGAGCCATGGCACAGTCGGCCATATCAAAGACGACCATCACTGCATACAACATGAGCGGGGGACGGCCGGCAACCTTGCACCAACATTCTTACTGTTACACTTTAGAGCAGAAATTTAATGAAGATCCATTATGAACGCGACAACTTCTAAGGCACTTTCATTCCTCCCGTGACCAGGACATGAAGTTAGGAGATGGACGGATATTTGCAAACAATGATGATCAAACCGATCTGCTCACTATAAGTCCTCCCTGCTTATAAAACAAAGCACACAGAAACGTTCCTCAGCAGTTTGTTTGCATAACATACTGCCAAAGAATAGATCAGGCGCCTTCATAATTAGAACAGCTATAAATAATAGATTCAACCGAATCTAACACTGAAATGTTTTGTGTCATTAATTATGATCCAATTATTTTTACGAATCCTCAATTATAATTTATCTTATTCTTCACACATGCACACGCAAATATTTTGGTGAATGCACAATATTTAACAACAATTTAGATGAACAGGTTGTACAGGTGTCCTGTATCAAACCAAAGAATGACATCACATTCATTTTCTCTGTTCACTTTTGTGTTTATTTGTAAAATAAATGTCCTTCCATTAGGAACTCATTATTCCCCCTCAGGTGCTGCTGTAAGTGCCAGTTTAGGAGGACACCCTCGTGGTGTGCATTTGTACCCCCTCGCACGGCTCTGTCCCAGCTGAGAAAGGAGCAGAGCAGGCTGGCAGCTTTTCACGTCCACGTATCTGGGCAGCTCTTTAACTTCGTCTACACACCTACGCGGCTCTCCATGAGGGTAAGCTGATCTCACGTTGGTTGTGCTGAGGTAAAGACGCCACCCCCCCCAACCCAACACTTTTTTTATTCCCGCCATGTTTTCCTGTGATCTACCAGTCATGTATGTGATTGGATTTTGGCTTAACAAAAACCTGAAATTACACACCTATTGTGGCAGATCCAGGCCGGACGTCATGTCGATAGGGGCAGGCCCCTCGCTGCTCGTTGGCCGCCGCCGCCCCGGGCTCCGCCCTGCTTCTGCCAGCTTGCTGAAGGGGGTGTTAATAGGATTAGGCCGCCTTGGCTCTGGAAAGCGCTGATTGTCACATTTGGTGGGCTGACAAAAGGCCGGGGAACAGGCCCAGTGGGCAGCGGGACCCGCACTAGTGCCGCCCTTGGCACCGCCGGGGCGGAGGGTGGGGGCAGACAAAGATGGGGGGGTGGAGCCAAGGGCTACCTTCTGCACGTAAGGTGCCTTAACCTCTCCGCGAGAGTCACGGGGGCCATCTGTAGCCAAGCCTGACCCCTGGGGGCGATGTTAATGCTCACTGCAACATACAGATAACGCCGTGGGCGACCAACTTGGCGTACGAATACCCCGTAGCTGAATCGGAGCGACAGGCCGCTCCTCGGATGGATGACGATGATTCTGAGCAGCGCTCAGAGAATTCACAGTGACGCTAAGAGGAGGAGGGTAGCTGGGGGTCCTTTTTAGCGTGAGTTAGCCGGTCTCCTGCAAGGGGGGCAGTTTACAGGCAGCAACTGGCAGCGTCTCATGGTGCCCTGCTCAGAAGTACACCTGTTCAGCGATGCTTTAAAAGTTATTTGAAGTGCAGATCGTTAAAATGGCTCCCGACTCGGGTTTAACTTCAAAACGATGCAGCCTCTCGCAGACAGCATTATTGGAGGTGAAAAACGCGGTAGCAGTAAAGGGCGGGGTCACTGTGATTTTACGCGCATTCCATGCAGCCCGTAACCCAACACCCCCCCCGAGCCCCCCGAGTTTATTCCCAGGCCAGGCTACCTGAGCACAGGAGCCTCTCTGGGAATTTAACGAGTGCCGTGTCCTCCCGCCATCTCTACCCCCGTGCTCCCGGCCCGCGTGAGAAAATGGCCGCCCAGCTCAGGAAATGAGCCCTGACCTCGATCGCTCCCTCGTCCTCTGGCGTTTACTTAGCCCATTAACACCTTTGTGGGGTCACCTCTTGTGCCCACATAGCACCTCTCGCGGACCCCTCCCCCAGGCCCAGCACCCAGCCCGCCCGCCACCACCCGACGTCGAGGATGCTCCGCCCCGGCCGCCACCGCCCGAGGTGGGTTTGTTAATGGCTGCATTTGCACACTTGGTGACTTGGTCC
>JAODKC010000021.1:1268138-1289408 GCA_026777985.1 Mormyrops attenuatus | reverse complement strand
ATGGTGAGATTTATATACAGATCGGGACGGTTTCTGTAAGATTGTAATTACAAGCTTCGTTGGTTAGCTACTTATCAGAACTTTGCAGGAAAACAAAACAAATGACCGGGCAAAATGAGAATTTCATTAACCTATGGACCCAGCGCGGGGGGGAACCCATGTTAGGCTCGTGTATGCATTAAATGAAATGGTCTCATCCATTTCAGCGCCGGCCTGTGCCGGCTGAGCAAAACAGTCTGTTTCATTTATTTAACCTGGGTAATCTGTGCTGGATGGAGGGAAAAATACTAACTGTAAATGAGCTGTCTGCTCTGCAAGGATGAGCTCGATGTATCTATTACTTTAGGCTAACTGGCTGTGAAGGGGGTCATTTCTCCTGGCTGAGAGTGGAGGAAAAGGAGGGCATTGATTTCTGGATCAGCCGTTTGCCCCTAAGAATTCTGGGCTTGTACGCATCTGGAACTAGATAAAGAGGGGGAGGGTCATGAAAACACACGCACACACACACAGGAAGAAAACGAGCATCTCACAGTGTAAATAACCTCTAACGAACAGGCAGCAGATCAATAGCAGATTTGATGAAGTTGGGCCAGGGGAAGAAAGAGAAATAAAAATGTTCAATTACTGAGAGGACTATTTTTAAAATAAATAAACAAATACACAAATAAAACAAGTGATTTCACAGTGCAAATCAGTGTTGGCAGGTCAGGCTGCCTGCTACTGATCTTGGCATTACAACCCTCCAATCAGAGGCTCATGGGTAATGGAGTTGTTATTGAACTTCATAGCTGGGATTAGATTCTCAGCAGAGATCAATGCTGCTCTAAGATGGGACTGATAAACCCTTGATAGGAATCTGAATTCCCAAAGGTAACCAGTGCACTGTGCTGCACTTGGGTACAGAGGAGGGGATCAGAGCTTTAGATAAACATGGAGTTCCTGAGCTTATCAGAATGCTTCATACATAACGCAGTGCCCCACGCGAATCCGAGGGCTTTATAGAAAATGGAATTCTCCAGGCCAATCAGAGGGCTTTATATAAAATGGAATTCTCCAGGCCAATCAGAGGGCTTTATATAACATGGAATGCCCTATGCCAATCAGAGGGCTTTAGATAAAATGGAATGTCCCATGCCAACCAGAGGCCTTTATATAAAATGAAATGCCCCACACCAATCAGATGGCTTCATATAAAATGGAATTCCCCACACCAATCAGAAGACTTCATATAAAACTGAATGTTCCACACCAATCAGAAAGCTTCATATAAAATGGAATGCCCCAAAGCAATCAGAATGCTTCGTATGAAATGGAATTCTCCTTGCTGCCAATCAGAGTGCTTCATATAAAATAGAGCGTTCCATGTCAAGGGGAGGGCTTCAGATAAAATTGACTACTCTACACCAATCAGAGAGCTTGATATAAATGGAATTCCCCAAGCCAATTAGAGAGCCCCACAGTAAGCAACTCTACTCTCCACTGAGCCGCCATTACATGACAGCAGCCTTTTCCCCTCCCTCAAAATAATAAAGCAAAATATAAGTCCCAAATGCATTTGCATATACAGAACGTGCACACATTTAACTCAAAATGTTGTTTATGTGCAATTTTAACTTGTGAGATGTGCTCAGAAGACATTTTATCTGGGGGATTATAATACTGCACATTATTACATACCATGAGGTACATACCATGAGGTACATACCATGAACTCTCACCTGGGCAGGCAGAAAGTAGGGAAAAGGTGGCCTAATGATGCAATATTCATCCATCCATCCATTCATCTTCTAACCACTTATGCTGGTCAAGGTTGGGGGGTGGGTATGGAACCTATCCAAGGCAGCACAAGGCTGGAATACATACATGCATTTGAAGGAAATCCATACAACATGGAGAACACACAAGAACACACAAACACACAAACGTCACAAGGATTATGGGTAGGTTTCGAACCACCAACCCTTGAAGTGTGAACCGCCATGCTGCCTTTTATATGAACGCTATAATCATCTTACTGGTTCACACTTACCAGTTAAGACATGAAAGGCAAAGCAACAAAGAGCAGCATCCTCCAGTAGCCCTGAAACCAGAGAGAGACCACTGCACAGGCACATACCAAAGACTGGGGAGGGGTGGTTTCATTATTCTATTATGGAGCTTTTCTCTACCCTGGCTGCAGCTGTTTGGCCAGCACAGCATCAGAAGGGATCGATGCTAGATCAATAACGAAGGCAAATCAATCACAGGGGGTTTCTTTTCAAAATATTTAATTAAAAACATGGCGGAAAATAACCCCAGGATTTATTGTTCGATGCTTAAAAGCATTACCGATTTTGCTTTTCTAAATTTTCATATGGGGACCGCTGCTCTGCTGGTAAGAAGGATTAAAGGGGCCGGGGGAATTGTGCAGACACTTTTCCAATACAGAATAATGTGTATATATTCATGATTATATACTCAACTGCTTTTTCTAATCCACTCCGCTCAGCAAGTCATTTCATTAGTGAAGGGAGGAGACTGTTCGGGTTAGATGGGTCTGTTCCGACTTCTGTGACTGTTTATCATTTGAATAATTAAACAATAATCCAAACAAGCAACTGATATTGTTCAGTCTTAGTCCACCAGTGCGGAGCATTGGTCTAACTCTGGAGGGCGCTGTTCAATACATTATTATACGGGACACCGATGGTGAAAGTGTGCAGACGGACCAGGGAGGGGGAGTTCTCTATCGGGGCCGCTTATCGACGTGTGGCTACTGCAGCGCCATCCTGAAATATTTCCTCTGGCCCCGAGGCCCTCGCCAGTCGCATAATTCATGCCTGAATATTTATCGATCGCTTTGGTAATTTGTATGCAAACAGTGGAAATGGTTTTCACTTAAAACGGAGGGCCAGGCCGAGGTCTTCAGAGAGAGGACTGAACAGTAAGAATATCATTGGGCGCTGACTGTGGAGAGTTCCCAGTCGCCTGCAGAGAGTGATTTAATGGCGAGCAGCGTGGCCGCAGCCTACAACACGGCAGTTAGGGGGCAGCGCTGAGCTAGCCCCTAAAGTCTAATGGTTATTGACAGTGGCTGCGGCTGCTTGGTCGCCGGGTCACGGCCTGCTCAGCGGCCTGTTTCACCACGTCTCATGTGCCTGACACTTGTTCCCTCTTGCATGTTAACGGTCCGATCTAATTCTACACGCGGATACAGCTGTCTATACACAAAATCACCTAAGTTGCTCTTGGTACCATAATAAACGACTCCATTTTCGGACTGGGGGGATCGGTTCCCTCACTGGATAACGTGACATTTGACAAAAGCAGGGGGTAAACATCTCCCTAAAAGTTAGAATGACTCATTTTGCACTTTCTTGCTGGCAATGAGGCGTACGATCACAGCAGAACTCAGCACAGAGACGGAACCCCCTTTTCGGTCAAACCATTGTGACGTCATCCCAAATTTTTCAATCAACGATACTTCAGGATAAAACTGCGGGATTTCTTATAAGCTCTGACCTTTGTTCATCAAGAAGCTCACACATACTCCGACCATAGCCATATGTACAGTGATCTTAGCAAAGTTTGTCCGCCGTGACAGTCGCAAAAACCGGTGTTTGAAATCCAATCCTGCCTCTACTCTTGCTCTCAGCTTGGACACAGGGGCCACGACAAACTGCAGAAGGCAAGCTTTTATATTTCATAAAGGAGATTCGAAAGTGATGACAAACAAATAGCCTAGTCTGGGAGTCATAACAATCCGTATTCAGAATTCCATGACCTTTGCAGAATCCCCTGTTCAGTGGTAGGACCTGCACCACTTCGCGGGATTGTTACGGGAAACAAATCCGTCATGTAAATCACAGCCATATAAAATCAAAGCAAGATTAAGCACTTAGTTCAATTAACCATTCAAAGCATTCGCCAAATATCTGTGGACAGTATAGTATCGGTATCCGAAAGGAGATTGCGCGCGTCAGATCAGGGAGGGGCCAACGCGTATGGGGCTGAGCCTGTTTTTGGTAGGTAAAACGTCCACACAGTTACAATCTATCTGTCAAATGTAATGGGGGTGAGAGGGGATTGGGGCGAGCTCTTTTCCCTAATGCACATAACATCAATGTATTACAGAGTAACTAAATGGTACTCAAACATTATAGGGTCGGCATAAATAAAAGAGAGAGAATGATGGAGCTGGTCTGGCCCACTTAAAATCGAGTGGTACCGGCACGTTTTCATTCTCCATTTCCACCGCAAGCGCAAACATCGTGCTGACAGACATGCACAAGATGCTTGCAGAAACCCGTACAAACGATCGCCAGTTCTCGTACCATTAAACATCTGCTGTCAGGCGGCTTAAAACGTCCATGCGCTACTAACGTACCGCCAAATGTACAAAACGAAGTATTTTCAATTTCACTGTGCCATTTTGTCAAATATTACTAGCCCCTTCGCAAGTGTCCGTCCGGTTTGTAGAAATGAGCGATCCTCTGTTACGAATGACACAGAAAGGCCGTATCATTATACAGAAGCAGCTAGTTCACGTGGCTTGAAACGCCTCAGCTGGAAGACTGTCATTCATCCCAGGTGGATAAGCACCTCCGGTAGTAGGACAGCTGGCAACGTTAACCCGCCTTGCATTTTAATTTGGTCCTGCAGTTAACTTACTGCATTATTGATCGACCAAAATACCGAATCGATGTTCTTCTTGTTACCTA
This sequence comes from Mormyrops attenuatus, assembly GCA_026777985.1. Taxonomy (NCBI): domain Eukaryota; kingdom Metazoa; phylum Chordata; class Actinopteri; order Osteoglossiformes; family Mormyridae; genus Mormyrops; species Mormyrops attenuatus. Next base: position 1,284,708 of record JAODKC010000021.1, on the reverse strand, counting down.
GCCACTCTGGTGTAAGACAGTGATAATGTCGCCCAGAGTAATTCTTATTGCAAAAGACACCTATACCATAACATCAATACAAACAGGGGACGTAGCCGTGTAAGAGAAGTGAGAGAAACAGAGAGCAAAGTTCAATACGTCCAGGAAAAAGGCGTTTTGTAGAATCTTACGTAACTAGAAATATCGCTAATTATGCTGTTAACTACCAATGCCACTGTTTGCATAGTCGATGCAGCAGCAACAACAATACATTATTATTATTATTATTATTATAAAATTTTCGCAATAAATCCGGACAGAAAGGTTACAATAACCATCCGTCTCCGCGCTATTTAAGATGATGAATTATTATACCCGAGTGGCATTCGTTTTGGGGGAGGAGGGATGTTTAATTTCATCAAGAACTTACAAAAGAAACCATGAAGATGTCACTGCGGACAGAAGTGAGTAAATAACAGTGGAATATCTAGATCCGCTAATAAAAGAGCCAGGAACCCCCCAGGACGAGCAGCATAATATTTACAAAAGCAGTGTAGAGACTGTAGCGAGAAAAGCCATTTGACACCGGGCGCTCTGACCTTCCCAATCAATTATAGCCCATGGCTCCCGGGTGCTGCACGATTTACCCACAAATTCTCCCTTTATGGGCTCGTTTCTAAAGCCCTGCCTTCCCCTTAACACCTCCGGCAGGCCGGGTGACCCCCCCCCCTTAAGAAATTAGCGGAGACATGCGGAGCAGGCGTCTCCACTACAGCGATAGCTTCGGACCATCAAGTGTTAAGCACCTTTGTTGTTGTTGGGGGCTGTAAGCATGCCACTAGGAAAAATAAATAAAAAGCTCAATAACTGTACATTGCCTTCATTTAATTATTTAAAACGGTGAAAACTTCCGTTCGTGCGTCATCTCTGCTTTTTGTTTTGTTTTACAGTCCTACACAACTATTCCATTCCATTCCCTGTAATTGATTAAACAGTAAATGGATCAGTAAATTAAGAACGCTGCACAAAATGCTAGTGGTACAATGATTACGAAGCACACGTTTGGATGTTAGCGTATTTTATTGGCCTGCTTGAATTAGTTTCAACTTCTGTACCTTGGCGTAATTGTGAAATTGAAAAGCGGGAAAATCTACCTGTATCAGTTCGGAAAATAAGATGAAACTAACTACACGGCATACCCAAATGTTAAACCGTAACGTGCGATATAATTTTTATTAAAATGCTTTACTACATCATGAATGGTTATTAAGACAGCAGTTGGTATAAGAACAGGTTCAAATCCCTTTCCGATCATGAAATCACACCTTACGCTGGTTAACACTTTTAATAGTTTTAGTGTTATATTCCAGTTTTCCCAAGAGTACAATGAGACTTGTATATACAGTAATCTGTTAAAATAACATATTTGATTCTATATTAAAATACAAATAAGCTTTTATATGAAGTTAATTCTTTAGCCAAAAAACGTCTTTACAGGCAACCAGAAATATTTTAATTGAAAGGGCGTTCTTTGTATAATTTAAGATAAAGAAAATCATTATGAATCGTAAAGAACTATAGGGCTACTATATTCGAGACATATGCTTTATAATAACCAAGATTTTCCATTTAGCATTCAAATAAGATATACTTCAAACATTTTCAGTTACATTTTGTAAAACAGCCGCAGTCGCACAAGTTAAATGTATCACATGTATACAAACTGTGTTGAGATTTGTGAAACACGAAAAACCGAGGCGTACATAACTTATTTCGTGTAAGACTAAAAGTAGACTTGGTAGGATATCATTCATGATCGATTTCAAATAAAATAAGCAAATCACATCAATCTTGAAATGTTCATCGTCATTCTCCCTCTAGCTGTAATGAAACCTAAAGGCATGAAATTCCAAGTAGGCAGTGAATGATAAAACCTGAATTATGTATTTGCGTCTCCTTTCCAAAATCCCAAAATAAATTCTTGTCAGCGCAGTCGAAAAAAATGGGACTTGAGGTAATCTGACCTTCCAAATAGCACCCTCACACAATCTCCTCCAGTTCATCAAATACACACACATCAAGGCTGATTAACAGTGTTTTCTTTTTAAATCAGTTGTCACACCAATTAACAGATTTTGATCTGTAACTTCGCCGGCGAAAAGGTAAGCTAAACGTGTCTTCTGTCACTTTGAAATAATAAAGTTTCACAACTATAATTTGAAGAGCCCCTATTTGATGTCTCATCTGACCTCTTTTCTTCTTTCTAATTTCATTATGATTCTTTTGAGTCTTGTGTATTGCAGTGAGAACATTTAGGGCCTACTCAACGACATGTTTATTCGTGAGAAGATGTGAGATTGTCTATTTTGCATTCGTATAAATTAGTTCAGCAATCAGATCACAGCCTTAGCAAGATTACAACGGCCGCTTATGGGACGAAGCGATAATAACATAAACACACATGAAACGTAATACATAAGGGAATGAACGGTGAAGTCATACAAAATATCGCCTTAAATAGTCGGTTATAATGCAAAAAAATGGCATGTAACCCGCCCGTTATTAAGATTAATAACATTATGAGAAATAGGCTACATACAAAACCGTGTATGTAATAAAATACGAACCGGGGATATTTTTTCGTAGGTTACGGAAACTAACGCCTATGGTTTCCGGGCCATATTTAAATATGTTTTGTTTATGCAAGGGCCTATGATAGGAATAATGAACCCTCGCCTCCTAACGTGTTACTAGGATGAGTTGCATGAACTTTGAGCGCTGTTGAGCGGAACCCAACTTGCAGGCACATAAGCGAAACCATGCGCATGTAATTTTATTGTAACCGCTTTCTTATCATTGGATTTACTTGACCGTGTGGGGAACTGCCGTCTATTTCGCCAAAGGAAATCGATTCGATGGTTTAATGAAACAATATATTCATTTTCTTAAATACGCACCTTTATTTGTTATCAATTCGTTTGAAAATATACTTAAAACTCAACTTTTTTAGATACACCGAAGGGTCCAAATAATGATTTACATGTAGGGCTATAGTGTTTAACAGCTTCAATATCGTGGGACGTTAACTGCATTACTGAGCGCTAAGCGGTGATCACCATTTTGTCTGAATAGAACCGCAGGCGGTTTGCAGTAAGTGGACTACGCTAAAATCGAGATTCGGTCGGGTCGTCGTCAGTCTTTGGACATTAAGCAGTAACATTTAGAATTTGCATCTATCATCCAGGATTTTCGAGTGTCAAACATGAGAGATAATATATCGGTTATTATCACTCACAAATAACGAATAATCAGTTAAAAGAAGATTAAGGATTTCAACAACTACACGGCTCGATCGGATCACTAAAAGAAAATTGGAATACATTAGTCTTTTAATCCTTTAGTCAATATTACAGGATGGTTATTGTAAAATTGCAACCAATAAATTATTTTATTCTGCTGTTTTGAAAATGATTCAACAGAAAAGACGCAACAGTACGAAGCTGCTTTTTTCGGATTTTCATATGTTGATTCGGGGAATTTATATTCAGCGTCTGCTTGTGCTATAGAACCACATTGCGTACAAAGTGCGTTTTCGGAAATTAAGCATCCTGTGAACAAAAAATCTCTGAAAAATTTCGCATAACGAGTTTTTTTTTTTCAACTATATCAAATAAATGCTTTATACCGACCGTATACTCAAATCTCAATTACGTATCTAGATTGTCCCACGTTTTAGCAGAATTGTTGCCAAAAGTATCACCTTTTAACAAATAACGACTCACAACTGTATCTTCTAAAGCTATTAGCCATTACCTGCAGAAATCACATCTCTAGAGCTAGTTTAATAAGTGCATTAGCGAGAGTTATTCATGGTGACGCTGCTGTTAAGCATTTACAAACAGAGCCGTCAGACTAGAAAGCTTCATATCCTGCTTCTTCGTGCGCTACGTCGCCTTGAACCTCAAAACATCAAGTACCGCGGTAGGTAGAAAAATATATAACTATATATAGTTGCTGGAGGTTATGTTGTGAGTGGCCCCGAGAAATGTAGTTAAACTGAGAGATTATCAGTAAAAAACACATTGTATGTATAGGGAAAATTTTAAATTATTGTGCATGGAAGTCACCATCTAAGCTAGAAAAGTTGATTATTAATAATTAGTAGGATTAGTTTATCTAGCAGTAAATGGAACATGCTTCTCCCAATTGTTTAAATTTGGGTTCCGTTTGATACATTTTAGTTGATCATTATGAATAGCATTGTAAGTGCGATCCTAAGAACAACTAAATTGTAAATAATCAGTCAATCATTTAACAGAACTGAATTATTTGTCATTTGTGTATGTGACCACAGACAGCGAATTAGCAGTGAGAATGGAAGTGGGCTGGGTGGGGGGATAACAAATGAAATGATTAGCGATTAGATCTGAAAACATTCAAATAAGAGGTTGCGACGTCAGTCCACTTATCCAGCGGAAATACAAAGTGAGCAAGAGCGAAAGGCGGGCGAAACGGAGAGGGCGAGAGAGAGAGAGAGAGGGAGAGGGAGAGAGAGAGAGAGAGAGAGTGAATGAGGCTTGAGAAATAGGAGGGGCTTCTAAACGACTATGAATGTCAATCAGAGCTAAGAGTCCCAATAATCTAAAGCAATCTTTAAGGACCTGACCTTAGTCCATTCCGATCAATAGGAAAGTGAGGGTGGAGAGCGCTATTGGATCGTTTTTACACCAGCGCTGTATGAGGAAATATAGACTTCCTTTACAGCTGGCCGTACTCAAAATAAAGTGGATACTGTAGTAGCTGCCAAGAAAGCGATTTACTTTTTGTTATCACAGCAGCCTTTTTTCTGCGACTATGTCTTTCCCGCAGCTGGGATATCAGTACATCAGACCGATGTACCCCTCCGAGCGCCCGGGGATCAGCAGTTCTCGAGTCGGGACGGAGCTCAGTCCATCCGGCGCGCTCTCCAATGTTCTTTCTACGATGTACGGATCACCCTTCGCTGCACAAGGATATGGCGCGTTCCTTCCTTATTCAAACGATATATCAGTTTTCAATCAGCTGGTAAGTTTCATTTTTTAAAATCCATTGCTGAAATACTAAAATAATTGAAGAAAAATTGCAGAAACAAATCGTGTAAAATGTGACTCAGAAATGTAAGAAATACTCATCTGGGTTTTGTACTAGTAAATCGATAAAGATTATATATATATGACTTTTTTAAGTAAAACATAGCTTATAAAAATAAATTGCGAACTTTCCGTAGACAATAACAAAAACAAACAAAACAATAACAAAAACGTGGAACTCAAACAAAAAGTAAAATAAGTGATATACATGGTATGTTCAGGTGCATGTCTAACTCTACAACGTGCACAACGTCCGCAGAGAGCACACGGATAAGAGAGCCTGTTCATGTGTGTTTACATCGCTGTAGACCCAGAACCTGAAGTGTATATCTTTCTTTGCAAAATATGCATTTAATTCGTTGTTTTTAATACTTTTATTCACATTTAAAACCCTACATACAGAACTCTGCATGCCAAACTGAGGTTTAAGCCCTCGCGAGACCTGCGTAAAATATTCCTAGTTACAAAAAATATCATGCCTCTTCCAGACCTGTGCCTAAATGATATGCACTGCGACCGACTGCGATTATTTTGGATTCCGTATATAAAGTGACACGTGTGTGAATGTAACTTTTCCAGGGTCAGGAACAATGTATTTACTAATATATCTCCATGTCCCTGTTTGTTACTTTTTCCCTCTAGGGAGCTCAGTATGAATTGAAAGACAGCCCGGGTGTACAGCACACAGGATTTGCCCATCAGCACCCCGCTTTTTACCCCTATGGGCAATATCAGTTTGGGGACCCATCCAGGCCCAAGAATGCCACCAGGGAGAGTACAAGCACGCTTAAAGCATGGCTGAGCGAGCACAGGAAAAACCCGTACCCCACCAAAGGCGAGAAAATCATGCTGGCCATCATCACCAAAATGACCCTGACTCAAGTGTCCACCTGGTTCGCCAACGCCAGGAGAAGGCTAAAGAAGGAGAACAAAATGACCTGGGCGCCGAGAAGCCGGACAGACGAAGAAGGGAATGTTTACAACAGTGATCACGAAGGAGACGAGGAAGACAAGAGGGAGGATGACGAAGAGATAGACTTAGAAAATATCGACACGGAAAATATCGAAAACAAGGACGACCTGGATGATCAGGATGACATAAATGCCGATTTGAAACTTGACGGGAGAAGCGATTCGGAAACTTCTGATAGTTACGAGGACTTACAGGCATCAGACCAGAGATTTCTAAAAGTTGTGGTCAAGGAAAGCAAGGACGCTCAGGGGCGCCAAGTTGACCACTTAAACCGTCATTCCCTAGAAATAAAAGCAACACATCACAACGACGATCAATTAAAAATAAACCCAGCATCTGTCAATTCGCCACCTTCAGACAATAACTTGGCTCTGGCCCAGAAACCTAAAATCTGGTCTCTGGCCGAGACGGCGACATCTCCAGACAATCCCAGAAAGTCTCCACAAATACATGGAAATTCTGCCGGGCTTGCAGCGCAAACGATCATCGCTCCTCATAGACTAATTTCTTGTCCTGTTGGGAAACTTCAAAACTGGACGAACAGAGCTTTTTCTGCCCACCAGTTTGCTCTGTTAAACTCGAACCATTACCTTGGACTAGCGAACCAGGCGTCTACGAACGGCCTGGCCATCTACGGCAGACACACCGAAGACAAGAGTCTTCATTCAGAATCCGTTCTATCAGGTACTCATTACCGGGGCTGACGTTTCATATACATATATATAATTGTTTTTCTTTTTTTTGTATTACCTTGTATATTGTATAGCATATCACTCAAGTGCATTTTCTATTTATCACGTTTTTTACGTTATTAAATTTAATACTAAAAATAGAGGTCATTATTACTTTTAGTTCACAATTAATAAAATTGCGGATGTTGCGGTAGTGATTAAGTCTCTCGAAAGGCGTAAGAAGTTACATTTAGATGTATTACATTCTTATTTAAATGCCGAGGCCTGGCCACCGGGAAGTTGTAAACGGGAAATATGTTTTTAGGATGGGTCGTTAAACTGGAACAGTTTCCTTTTTGATAATGAATTGGATGTGAAAAATATAATTAGTCGACTGGGTTAGGTATTTTAGTTTTATATTCTGTGAACTTTAACTTACAATAGCCTACTCCGTGATCAATAATGTGTTTCTGTAGAAGTCACTGATGCAGATTGCGGAGTGGTGACATTTTTTGTACGCGTTCAAGCCTGCAAACTCATATTTAAATGCATCTTGCGATTTTAATTTCAGACAGAACTAGTGCCTTGGATGCAGAGAAAAAGTTAAAAACAGCCTTCCACCCTGTTCAAAGACGGTAAGAAGCCTGTATTGTTTTAAGCGTGTTTATTTTGCCGGTTCTCAGATTAATTTTAATAATGTCTAGAACAATGATTTGACGTCAAATTCATATAATAAAAATCATACGTAGAGGAACTAAGCAGAATATAATTAATGGTTGCATTGCAATAATTATCGATCGTTTTCCCCCTAAAATAGATATTTTTAATGAAACATACCCAGATTATTTACGTTGTTTTTTCCGTATTTTGCAGGCCACAGAACCAGCTAGATGCCGCAATGGTTCTATCCGCACTCTCATCCTCATAGTCTTTTTCATTTGTTTTTTTTTTATTATTATTTCGATTTGCTCTAAGGAATGTAAATTAAGAATTCTGCATCTATGTATAATTGTAAGCATGTCCAGTGTAAAACTGCTAATGTAATATTGTATGAAAACTGTAGTCTTTGGCGTTCTTTTTGTAAGTTCCGTAAGAATTTGATGTTCAGACTGTTTTGTATATAAAGTAAAGAAAATGTACATATTTGTGAATCAAATTGTACAAGAAAATATATATATTTTGGCTAATAAATGAACAGTTACAACTATCGATTGCATATTTTGTTTTTCGGGGTTAAGAGGCATTATCGAGAATTTGGCATAAGCGATTTGCGAATTTAAATCATTACATTTCGACCGAAAAGCGCACTTGACTCAAGCAAAGAGAATGGCAATGATACTGCATTAAAACCGAAGAGAGATATTTGTCGTTTATTTGAAACCTTTCTATCTTCGGGGGACTAATTTTCTTTGTCTTTGAATTATAATCGTGATTTGCTAAATGGTACAAGGGCAATGTGCAAACTATTGAGAAAGTTTGTTTCGTTGATTTTTATTTTATTTTTTAATATGTATTGCTTTTCCGTCATTTGATAATAGTTCATTTTCAGTAATTTAAAAAGTTGTTCTGAAATACATACCATACGCCACCAGTACAGTATCATCGCATATTATGTTCGCTTACCTCTAATCGATTTGCATATCAACGGATTTTCTTTTAACTCAAAAGAAGTATTTTGTTTAGGAAAGCTGGAACTGGAGCGCCCTCTACAGGTTTATTGAAATCTCACATGTTTTCTGACGGCTCATTCACTGAACAGTTGCATTTGGTCCTGTATACATTTAATTTATTCTGTGCATGTGCCAAATGCGTTCATATTGCAAGCAAATTTGTTCTTTGCATAATTAAAACGTTCGGTGGCAATATCGAAATATTAGCAGTCAGTGTTGCTCGTTAAATATAACGAATAATACAGTTTCTTTATAGTTTCTCATTGCAGTCGAATACTTAAAAACATTAAACATTTCTGAAATTGTGTTTAGAAATATTGAACTTTCAGCCAGAAATAAAATTTTGGCAATAAAAGGACAGCACCAGTCATATTATTTATATGAATATACGTTAATGACTTTATACAGTGGTCCACTAAAACTGTTTACGGTAATATTGTAATGAGAATGTTTACAGAATTTACAAAATAATTTAATCAGGAAATTACTTTTAAGATGTGGCAACATCTCTCAAATGCTCTCAAATGGTTAATTATTTTAATTAAATTTCGACTTAACGAAATATAAAATGCAAATTAGAAAATTAAACGTTTAAACACATAGCCGTTGTGTCTGTGCGCTGTTTAACAACTGATTAATGACTCGCAAAGAAATGTATTAAAAAGATAAAAAATATATATATATTTTTTTACCCACATGTTTATTACCCCTAATACCACTACCAACACCATCAGCACTATTAAATAGCTAGGAGTTAAATTTTTAATGTAAATTACTTTTCACACAAGAGATTCCTAACAATTATGCCTGTAAAATCACCTTTTATTAAAATGCTGGACAAAAACGACCTGTACATGCAATTCTTGTGACGAATTCAGATTTTTGAACTGTGTATTATTTATAGCACTAAGAAGTGCATAACTATCGCTTATCAAATGTGCCAGTCTAAAACAATGAACTAAACTAAGGTTCAGTAATGGGTTTAGTGCTGTTGGACAGTTTACTATTATCCGAAAAAAAGCAAAAATGCTTTTAGAAATCTGACACGATGTTAAAGGGAGCATTGGTCCGCTTGGTGAACCACAAAGAGGCTGAATAAGTGACAGTACCTCACCATCTAGACATCTATACAGGCCGAAACACTGCTTAGAGACCCGGCCAAGAGTGAGGAAGGAGGAGTGAGTCAGGGGCTTTGTATGTCAGGAAAAAGAGCCGCCTTTCCCAGCCTTCTCTCCATGTCGCCTTCCTGTCTAATCAATTATCTTCCTGAGAACCCAGCATCTAAGTGAGCGCTTATTATGCATAATTCATAAATCACAGCATCGTCTCGGACACTGATTGATGTCATCATCTTTCTGCTTTATACCCGATCTCTCGGAGAAGCGCAGGGCCAGATTAGGCACAGGAAACACCACGATGTGCAAGTGACCGATATCATTCTATTCCGCCCGCCTGAAGCATGCTTCTAGGCCAGTAACAAGCAGGACTACTTCACGTAAAATTACCTTTTATGCAATACATATTATATATTGTTACGCAACTAGCTTAAAAAGATCTGATTACAATGTGAATGTTTTGAGATAATTAAAAATATTATTATTCGGTGTTTAAGTGCACGCGTTGATACTGTTCGAATTAATTAAAGCTTAATTCCTTTTGATCGCTGCACAAAATTGCTGTTCTAAAGTGTCAGTTAAACAAAATAATCATGGCGGCTGTGTCCAACAAGCGTCTTTTATATTACAGCAAATGGAAGATATTAACCAACATTTTGCTCAGAGCGGCACGGAGGCCATTTCCGCGAGGGCATTGAGCATCATTCATTTATTCACACTTTAAGTGGATGTCCTTGCGGCTAATGAGCAATAATCAACACTGACTCCTCTTTTTTTTTCCTTCGCTCCTAGCAATGTTTAACACCCGACAGAGCGCCTTTTGCAAACACACAAGAGAATATCCTTTGAAATTGCTGATGGATAAAATGGCATGTGCTCGCAAAGAGCTCGCTCTGCTCATGTGTGCACACACAAATATACACACCAAATCATCCCTCGAAAACGAAATCAATCTATTATCAGTTTTGTACTAATGGTAATATGTAAGTTTTGTATCCTTCGTAACTCCAACGCATACTCTATCGAATCAAGATCGGATCAATCTTTACGCTGAATATCAGTATCAGAGTTCGATCATACGAAGTTCTATATTTACTTTGCTTTATTTATTTAACAGATGTTTTTGTTTAACGTAATGTAAAAGTTATGCGAAGCAATTTTCCATAAACGACCCATATTTAAATGAAGTTGTAATATTTTTTTTTGTTTACAATTACATTTAAAAATAAAAAAAACTGACAAATTAATGAATTATATGGATATACAATGCAATTTGACAAACAAGAAACAAAATTTTAAATACTATCCAATTATTTAAAAGTAAAGTTATACTATTTGTATTGCTACATGTTCAGCTCTTAAAATTATGTATAGACAGAAGGAATAATCTGAATAGATGACTTAGCTACCTGTAGCAAACTGAACAATAAACAGAACAATATGTTTGGCTTTGCAGTGGAGTACAGATATACATCTAACTGTGGGCTTTGCTTGATGTAGTCGAGCCAGATTGCATTGCTCTGGTATCTGTGAGGGCCTGCAAAAGGAGCCGTCAACTTCTAATTTGAATTTAAAGAAAATAGAGTAAATAAATACAAGCGTTTCAGACAAGTGGTGTGCTCTGAAAGGGGGCAACGGGCAAAAAAAAGTCTCCTTGTGTTGCCAGCCCATCCTACTCCTTGGCTATTGTCCCCTGGCCCCCAGTCGACACCTCCTCTCCTACGGGCAGCCCCGGCCCCCTAGATGTTCAAATGTCACTCCTTTTGTACCCCGCGTCCGGCTTTGAAGGCTCCGGGGTCCATTGTCCGGGCTGCTAATCCCTTTATGAGGCGATGCTGATTGTCCCCTCACAACATCGCTGGAGCAAAGCGCTGCTTCTCCAGCTCTGGGTCGCCACTTCCCTCCGAGGCTTTAAAGAGGGTGAAAGTGAGATGGGCCGAGGGGCAGGAATTGGGGCGGGGGCAGGAGGGGCAGCGGTCGGATCACGGCCCAACTGGTCACAATAAGCTTTAGAGAAAGGCGGACCGTGACCTCGTCAGGGAGATAGCCCTGCTCTGCGACCGCAGCTCTCAGGCATGCCCACAGATTTTGAAGGGAGCACAAACACCCCGGATTACTAAAGCAGAGTGCTCCCCGCTTTCTTCCAAGGAGAGAGAAACACACTTATAAAGACGTTTTGAAACACTTCATAGTAAATACTTGGACTGAGTCGAAATGGGATAAAATCACTGCTCCCGCTTTCAAACTATCGCTGTTAGTTGAGTTTGCCGCAGATTTTTTTTTGTTTTTTTGTTCCGTAGGGCCACTATAAAGACAAAGGTTTGGGAACAGTGCCATTCACTGGCGCTGGAACAGGGGCGAAGGAGGACACAGATTTCACGCCTATTGTTGGGGGAAGTTAGAGAAGGGAATGCCTTCGCTGGACTCGAAAGGCAACAAGTGGGCAATGTGGCAGCAGCGGGCAATGTGGCCTATTGCCGTGCAGCCATCTGAAAGACTGTGCTTTTCTGGGGCCTCTTCACATTTTTTTTTTTTACCCAAGTCGCAGGGCAATTATGGAAATGGGTCCTTTGAAGCTGGGCAGCGCTCTCTTTATTTTCTTTCCCCCATTGCCCCCACCTTCTCTTAATCTTCCCACAGCACCATTCCGGCTGTAGTTGTTTTTTAACAGAGTTTAGCGGTTGGTTTATTAGAATTACTGCTGTTAATGAAGGATCACATCCTCCATCGTACTGTCTCATAGACACACACACACACACACATTAGCTATGTATATCGTTGTGGAGACTCTCTATTCATTTCTATGGGCAAAACTCTAATCCGACCGATAACAACCTTCCCAGCCCCAACCTTAACCATAAGTAACCAAACAAAATACCAGTCTTTTGGCATTTTTAGTTTTTTGATTGCAGTCACGGATTTTTATACAATTGACTGAATAATGTCCCCACAAGGTCGAAATAACAGGGTTGTGGGGAGATTTTTGATGCTGATAGCCCTGGCTGGTTTGGCCCACCAGAGCAGCCACTAGCTGAACCCAGCTTCCCTTGCTTCAAGAGTCCATAGGAAACATCCAAAGTCCAACGGCTCCTGCACCTTCTCAGCTTTGCACACTATTCACCATTGTAGCACAGAATGTAGACGCTGGGTGTGAACTAATAAGACGTACTTTCTCCTGCCCTCGAGGTGATGGGAGTCTGAAGGTGCAGGAGGCCAAGATGACCCAACACAGCGCAGCAATCTGCCATTTCCAGAGCGATGTTAATGCTCTCAAGGTCAGATTGGCTGCCATTAATATTAACAACACATTTTTCTTTTTGCGGGGGGGGCGTGTTATGACACAGACTGTAAAAATGTAAGCCCCCCCCACTTCTCAAGACTGTGTTTCAGGTTTCTTTTGCCAGAGTCTGTAATTACACCATTTGTAAGTAGAGGTATTAAGTCAGGCCTCTGTTTTTAAAGGGGTCGCCCTGCCCTACATTTCTTGGCCTCCTGCCGGAACATTCTGCATAATTATCAACAGTATTCAAAAGAAGGTCAGGCGACAAACTCGCTTATGAGAAAACTGTAGCTGACTTGGCCCCCACTCCTGAAGAAGGGCTTCACCAAACAGCGCCGCACTTTCCACGAAAACAAACCTTAGGCCTTTTCCAAATGAAGACACTGATAAAGATGCCCAGATTTTTATTAATGAGGGTGCAGTAGTATCATTTACGTTCCCTGGCACTTTGATCTTTTATTGAGATTAGCTTCATGTGAGGGAAAGTCGGTGAGCTTATTTATTGGAAGTACACTTTGTTCGGCCGGTCATGCAGAGCTAAGCTCGTGGCAAGACGCTCCGTTCAGAGGAGAGCGCTGGGTCCTTGTGCAACCGGAGCCATCGTACATCTGATCAACTCCTTACATCACCCGGCCATAGCTTCTGCTGTGTACCAAGTTCACAGCATTAAGGATTACTTCATGTACAAAGGAACATCCAGTAATAATTGTTTTGAACTGCTTTTGGGTTTTAACTTGGGCAGGAAAAGCAAAAGGCTCTTTTCGGTCTGCTTCATGGACTGCAACTGCAGCATGACAATGACGCTCTTCCATGCCCACAAACACAAAACAGCGTCTAAGATGAGGCCATGCTGACTGACTAGGGAGCCTCTGTGTATCTGTCAGGCTGAAAATGTGGTTGTGATCACAACACAGCATATGATGCCATCGTTTCAACACGAGCATAGATATTAATGCTAACGGGTAGCGCTCGTATGTGAAACTGGCACCACACTGCAGAACTTCTGTTTGGCTCTGCGGATGTGAGGACTGAGCTGCAGACCAAGCGATGATGGCTAGGGCAAGGGAAGAGATGTAAACATCTACTGCTTTCTCTGCCTTTAAGGAAAACAAGCCCCGTAGTGCTCATCTCCCGATCCTGCCAGGAGCCTTTCCTGCTCTCGTTTCGGAGGGCTGAATACCGGCATTCACGCCCGGCTAACACGCGCAGTCTTCCTTCTTTCCGCGGTAAATGCAATTTCCACCAGTCCATCTTCCGCCACAAAGCCCGCTGACACCATCCCCCAGCGACCGGGCACATTTCAATATGTTAAAGCTCGTCCAGAAGAGCAGAATAAAGCGCGCCATTCTTCGCGGCTCCTCTTTGTGCTTAGATAAACTTGTTGTCAGCCACATTGTCGGGTCCTCCGCAACGACACCGTTCGGTCTGATAATCGCTTTGCCATGCAAATGAGGTCGGACGGAGGAAGGGCCCGAGAGTGCAGCGCCCATTGTGCACACAAGACAGCGGCTTTATTTCAGTGGGGACAAGCGCAGAGACAGGCCTGTCCTCCCGCCTTCCACAACGAGTCGAACGGGATTGCGGCCTGGGTGGGGGGGCGTGCAGAGGCTACAGCAGACGTCTAAGCAGACGTCTTTATGGACCGGAATCATTAGTAGGATGGGACAGCCGGTTCCACCAAGGACCACAATGTCCCAGGTCCTCTCAGCAAGACTCAGACACATGGAGAACTGAGACCAAATGACCCAGAGGGTGTACTACCACCAGCAGGGCTCAGACCTCCAGGCTGAAGCGTCTCTCTAGTCAGGGTAGGCTTTTGGCTCCACCTCCCTTCTTATGCAAACGTTGGCCGGATCAGCTTCACGTTTTCATGGGATACAAGCAGATCAAGTTCCCAAAAACTGCATGCTGCAATAAACCTTCATAATAATGAACTAAGACAAAGTGCATCATAGACTTGGTTTTCCAAGGACCTGAACATGATTATTTTATGAGAAGGTCAGGGTTCAAGATCAAAACATCTTCCCAGCATGGAGCTACATCACATAGCCATGGGAAATGACACATGAGATATAAAATCTGCAGGTAGATAAACTATGTCCATTTGCCAGTAGTAACAGACCTTCCATGTCAAAATCCCGAGAGGTTCCCGTCTTTCTTCCTGGAAACATCTCAGCATATTTATCTTAAGTTGTTAAAATATACAGCAGATGAACTCTGACTTCTTCGTCCTGAAGGAGACCACATTTCTCCTTTAACATAAACAGATAAAAACCCTTTTCAGGATATATATAGCAAACGACATATGATGTGGGGTCAGTAAGTTATGTCAACTACAGTGTCTGAACTGATGGATGGATGGATGGATGGATGGATGGATGGATACGATGGTAATTAATTGGCTTGAAAACAGAAACAGGACAATAAAAAGCAGATCGCTGTCTTATATCATAGAATGAACTTTATAAACAGGTTAAGCAATATAGGTAATCAAACAAAAACCAAACAATGAGAATATGAGTTGTGGGCCATAAAATCAGTTTCACTGGGCAAAGAAGCAAACTGCAATGTCTGAATATCACTGCTAAGTGTTCAGGACCTGCAGGATCGAGACGCCTGTCTGTGTGTTCCACCACGCTGAGCACAACACCAGCGGGCTACAATGATTGTAAATCATAATAAATCCCTGGGGGGGGAGCAGAATAAAGATGGACTACAAAGCATGGAAAATTTGTAGACCAAGTGGAAGTACATTTTGGCCGGTGCAGATGAATGACATGGCCTATAATGTGCTGTCCGTTCTTCCTCACACTCTGGGGCTGTCAGGAGGCAGACCCACCAACACAGCGCCGGCGCGAGGCTGGTAAGCAGCCATCCGTCTCGGAAATGTGAAAAATGCCATGTAAAAGAATCTGGAGGGGGGGCATTTTAAGGGGCTCCCTTGGAGGAGAAATCAGAGGCACCTGCTGAGCCGTATGGGGCAGTTGGCCACTGATGGACAGGTGTTCTTCAGAAGTCCACGTCAGTCTTCCTCCCGTCTGGAAACCAGACATTCACTCCATCCTGCCACCCCCCCCAACCCCCCCCCCCTTGCTCTTTGGTATATATCTGTCACCAGAGCCAGATGTGAGGCAGATCTGTGGCTTTGGGAACCGTGAGAAACTGCTGTTCTCGGCTGCTCATCCGCTTTGCAGTGTTGGGCTTTCCGGACCAAGAGAAGAGCTGGAGAAACGGCAGCTCAGCAGGCCAGCAGAGGTCTGCGGTGTGGCTTTGTTCCTGACCGTCGCGCCATCTGGGCCATTCCTCCATGACGGCAGATCTGGGTTCAGTTCTAGCATATGCACCCAGCCCCACACGTCATGCTATTACATGAGGATGACGCACCAACAAATCGCCCACAGAAGGCAGGGCCTTTCCAACTGGACTTGAACATCCTAAACACATCACAGCCATGTTGGGCTTAGGTCTATAGGCACTTGCATACTGCTGCTTTCTGCTTTCCTTAAAAAAAAGGCAAGGGAGCTTCACACCTCCCCCTGCTCTAAAATACCTTTCTCGGCCAGGGTGGGGGAAATGAATTGGTTTTGCCCAAACCTTCTCCACACAGATCGGAAGAAACCCAGCCTGAAAGGTCAGTCTCCTGAAGAGACTGGTCACGATGGCCCCCCCCCCCCCCCGGGCCCCGGGGGGCGGGGGGGGGGGGGGGGGGGGCGGGCGCGCCGAGGGGGTGGGGCCCGGCCGGGTGGGGGCCGG
>JAODKC010000021.1:1253451-1268128 GCA_026777985.1 Mormyrops attenuatus | reverse complement strand
ACAAATGTTGGAATAAACCCCCCCTGCAAGGTTATTCTCCTTTATTTAATGGTACAGTTTACCCCCCCCCCCCGCATCCCCCATGGCCAGGCTCCTGAGAAGAGTGGCCATCACACACCAACTCTTTGGAAAACAACCTAAGACTAACCTTAACCCCAAACACTCTGCTGGGCTGCATCATCCCCATCAATGGCCAGACCTCGTACTGCTAACATGCTAAACAACAGGACGCTCTAAGTCCTTGTGAGGGAAAAGGAAACAAGCCACACATCTGCCTACTTACAGCTTCCAAAACACAACCAGATGACAGGAATGAATTTCTGACATGTATAGCATCACTTAAAACAGTGAACAGCTTCAGTGTTCAACCGAAATGTTACACATAAAGTACTGTGCAAAAGTCTTAGGCAAAGGAAATGTTTAAAGCTATTTACCTGGGTAGTAAGTGTATGTTTGCTCAAAAAATACAACACAATTTAACATTAAAACGTAAGCAAATTAAGAGTAACACAATACAAACTAACAGGGATTTCTTCTGTTCTTCAAAAAGTTGATGTCTTGTTGGCTACAAGAACACCTCTTCAACACTCTCCTCAGGGGCACCCCAGCATTTCCATGTGTCTGTTACATTTAACCTCCGGCTAACATAATTCATCATTTTAATAAGTTAAGTTAAAAAAAGTCAATGAGGTATTGACTGAGGTGTGTCAGTGGTCAAAAAATACTGCTGTATTAGATTGTTGCTGCAAATATTGGGGTGACTTTAGGAGTGATAGTTAAGTAGATAATCATCAGACATAATATCACATCAGTTTTACATTAACATGAAGAAGAAGGTTTAATAAGAAAAACCACGATCGCGATCTCATTTGTAAATTACAACGGTTCTTCTGCATTGTATTACAACAGCTGGATCAAAACAAGCGCTCCTGCTTTTCCCCAGAGAGAATCAAGCGTCCCATAATTCTGCATTCTCTTTAAAGGGTGAATTTCCACCGCACCAGGTACCGTACTTTTGGTACCTCAAGAAAGTACCAAAAGTACGGTACTTCAAGGTGTTGGTTTTCCACTGGCGTAAAAACTGGTACCGGCATCGAATGACATCACAACACGAGGCATGGTATTTTGTACTGAATTCGAAAAATGGCTGTAGTATATTATAGGGCTGGACGATGTATGATAAGGTGGGTGCTCCAGTACCTCAGAGAATAAGGTGGGTCCTCCCATACCTTCGTGCCTCAGAGAGTAAGGTGGGTGCTCCTGTACCTCAGAGAATAGGGTGGGTGTTCCTGTACCTCAGAGAGTAAGGGGGGTGCTCCTGTACCTCAGAGAGTAGGGTGGGTGCTCCTGTATCTCAGAGAGTAGGGTGGGTGCTCCTGTATCTCAGAGAGTAGGGTGGGTGCTCCCGTACCTCAGAGAGTAGGGTAGGTGCTCCTGTATCTCAGAGAGTAGGGTAGGTGCTCCTGTACCTCAGAGAGTAGGGTGGGTGCTCCTGTACCTCAGAGAGTGTGCTCCCAAGGACATCCTAACATTCCCGTGTCTCACCACTGCCTACCAGCATCCCACTAGCCTTTCATTGGGCCCTTAAGGGTCTTACTAAATTTCCTCACAGCAGGAAAACTGTTTCAATCTTCCATGTGGTGAAAGAGCTGCCGATATTCCATATGACAACATTTCCATGGTTATAGAACTGGCATCCAGTCATATACTGTATGGTTACATACGTTGTAAAACAAAGATTTTACAGATTTCAATCACTGAAATAATTAAATAATAAAAATGTCTCCTTTTACCCAATAGTAGAACACGGCAAAACCACAAGACTGTCCTCAGAGAGTAATATAGCTAACCCCATTAATGTCCAATTCTCTTTTGAAGTGTCTATAGAAAGAGCAACCCATGAAAATAGGCTCATGAAAACTGAGTAATGGAGTAGATACTAAAGCAGCCAAAGTACATAGACAAGTAATATAAAATACAGCATTCGAGCAGAATTACAGCACATTTCGAGGGCTGCTGTACATAAAGTCTCCTTTTATGTTCCAGACAAGTTCAGAAATGCATGTTTGGATCGAACACACTTCCATTTCTCGAGCAATACTTAGGCTACATGAAAAATAATTTAAGCAAATGGGCACAGGAAAAAAAGCCTTACTGTAAGCTGATATGAAAATATTTAAACTACCATAACTGCCACGAACAGTTACACCACTGATTTCAAGCCCCAGTCACATGCCATTGCAACGTGAGAGATCGCAGAGGGGCTCAATAAATGGAATTTACGTTTTTTAAGATGCCCTGATTATAGTGGTGCTGTGTTACTCTATATTAGCAATGTGTTAAAATACTCACAGAAAGAGAGCTGGTTACGATGCATTTCCCCGTGCAACTAATTTCACATTTTATCCTCATAAAGAAACTCTTAGTACTAGACATACACTTGCACGACACAAAGAAAGCTTCCCTTCTAAAGCTGTATTCAGAGAACTAATCAGTGCAACCTTCATATATACTAAACGGTGGCAGTATGTGACTCAGCAGGTTAGAACCCGTGAACCTGCCTATGATTGGCAGAGTGACATTATTGTTGGGTCCTGGCACAAGGTCCTTAACTCCAGTTGCTGGAGGACTGTCTGACCCCGCTTTCTTGCATTGGATAAAGGTTTCTGCTAGATAAATAAACGTATTCTACAATAATTTTACATGCCACTTATTGAAATGATCCTGCTCACATTGCCGCTTTTCCCTTTCACAGTGGATAAGGGATGTTGCCATAATGTTGTACTGTTACATTCCTCACATCAAAGGACCTTGTAAAGGCCACCCTGCCATGCTATGACATTATTTGGAAAACTCCAATGTCTTGTCATATGACTCAGGCTTAACAAAGCCAGAATGTTTCCAGAAACAAAACCGAATGTTGTATTATGACCTCATTAATTACATCCATGGGTGCATTGGGGAATAGTTATGAGTTATGAAATTAGAGAAATTTCCATAATCTCAGCTTCTCTGTATTTGTGCAATTGTGTATCCAAATTTCCCCTAAATATGTGTTATCTGGCTTTGTGGGGGGGGGGGGGGCAGACTAACAAGCCCAGAGGACATTAATGAAGAGTTTAAGACAGGAATTCTCTACTGGTCAATGATCACACTAAAGGCGACAGAAGCTGGTGAGCTGGTGGCTTTTTTTCTAGGTGGGGAGGGGGGACCAAAGAAAGCCTGTTTAAATGTTGACGTCTTGTCCTTAAAATGAACACGTCCAGGATCCAAGATGGCTTTGGCATGTGTGGCTCTCAGATAATGATTTCCATTTATACGGCAGTGCTGTAAGCGCAGAAAGGACTTACTGTGGTAAAGAGGAGAAAAAAAGAAAAGAAAAAACCATCATTGTGGGATCACCGAGTATCTTATAAAACACAGGAAATTGCACATAATAGAACAGAATTTTTGGCTTACTCATGTCTGAGGCCCAGGACAAGCTGGAGAGTGACACGCCACTGGGGCCATAAAGCCCCAAACACCCGTCTGAGCTGCCACACAGGCGGTGCGACGCCCCTCCGCAAGCCTTGTCCCCACACCCTCCTCACGCACTCCTGGTCTCGTGGCTCCCTGCCACATGTCTGTCCCCAGCTGGGGGGGGGAGAAGCCGCCCTGTCAGGAACCCTCTAATTAAGTGACATGCCAAGCGAAGGTGCCGATGAGCATGCATGCCGGCTTCTCGCACCCCCATGGTCGCCCTCGCACCAAACACTGAAAGCGGCCATCCAGCCGGTGCCCTCGGCTCCCCTGGCGGTCGGGGCATAAACAGAGTGACACGGCGTCCCTAGTGGTATCCCAACAAAGCCGCTGAGCGCGGTGAATGTTCCAGGACAGTGTGCTAAGATGGGGTTCCCACTGGCCTCCTGCACCCATTTCAGTGACTCACACCACACGCAGAATGCTAAATATACACACACTCAGTCAATTAAACACAGCTCCTTTTTAAAAAGAGGCATCCCAAGTGGTTTAGACTGCATAGTAAAAGAGTTTTCAACGGGGGGGAGGGACTGTGGCCTGTTTAATCACAGTGTGGTCTGACGACCATGTACTGCGGCTGGCCTAGGAGCCAGCCAATCGCATGACGCTCCAGCAGAGGAGCCGGCCAATCGTGTGACGCTCTGAACCAGAAGCTGGCCAATCGTGTGACGCTCTAGTCGAGGAGCTCGCCAATCGTGTAATGCTTTGGTCGAGGAGCTGGCCAATCGCGTGACTCTCCACACAGGGCCCCCGTGGAAGTTTGTACGCTGCAAGAGGAATACTGAGAAGCTCGAGGGGAACTGCGAGGAAGCAGGATGCAGGCTCCCCCCTCAGGTTCCTGAACTGAATACAAAGAGCCTTCCTGACCCGAAACACACCGCCTCATATCAAGGCCCTTCAAGTGGATGTGATCCATGCAGCCGAGTGCTGCTATTAGAACATTCCGGAAATATCACTCCAACAACCTGTTCCTGGCCCTTGGGCAATGATCTGACAGATCTCTGTACAACATTACAAAAATACACACACACACACACACACGCACGCACACACACACACACACACACACACTCACAGGTTTGTAATTATATCTTTCTGGGGACTCTTCATTTGTTTCTATGGGGAAAACACTAATCCCAATATGACGACCTGATCCCCTACTCAGCCCAAACCTTAACCAGAAGTAGCCAAACACAATATGAGACTTCTGAGATTTTTAGTTTTTTGATTGCATTCACAGATCTTTGTGGGGACCTGAAAAATGGTCCCCACAATGTACAAATAACAGGTATTTATTACATTGTAGGGAAGGTTTGGTCCCCACAATGTAATATCAACATAATCCCCACACACACACACACACACACAGACATACACACACTTTTCTGTCATACCATTCGGGCAAATTCAATCAAATGAATGTTGAATAGCAATAAAGTCCTTATTTTGCTTGGCGAGGTCCCTGGTCCACAGTCAACCACAGCGAGATCAGCTTTCCACCAGCGCCACTGAATCCCAGCCATACGAGCTGGAGTTAATTTGCTGAAACGCTCGAACAATATTTCTGCTTCTTTTAAGGCCGAAATTGAATTTATGGACGTTTTTATTACGATGCCTGTGAGTGCCTATGAGAAGCCTAGTGATCAGGAGCAGCGGCGTCCGCAGAGGGACATGAGCAGGCGAATGTTATTCGCGAGGCACATATCAGGCGCCCAATTATGCTGGGAGGGAAGTTGGTTAGGGGCATAAACCCCCCATGAACTGTGCACTGTGAGGTCAGCGACAGCGTAGAATCTGCCCCACTGAACCACTTTAGATGGACTGAGAACTAAACAACACATTCCAACAAAATCGATTGTGCTGATATCAATACCAGCACAAGTACCTAACCCGCCGAAACATTTCAAGGCCAGATCAGGAAGGGCCTGGACCTAGGGTCCAAGAGAGTTGCAGGGTTGAACTTGACATGAATCTTATGGGATGGCCTGGGTGTTTGGTCAGGCCGTTGATGGGGGATGGTCCTTCAACACAGTGTTGTCTGCGGGAGGGGAACTCAGGGAATTACATTAGAGACAAGCTATAAATACTGGTCATTTTCCAAAGCCTGTGATTTGCAAACATAACCTCAAGCCTGACTTGGATCTACAGCATTATCAAAACTGCCAAAAATATAACAGTGGGAGAAACCGGCCGCCAAAGTTTGGCCAGGAGGTAATTCATCCCATAAAGTAAGACAGGCTTTTCTGTGATGAGAAAACCATAATCTCAACAAGAGTGGCACAGTCAGTATTGCAGGGGCACTGTGAAACCAGCTTGACTTTCGCATCCTAGGCCAATTAAAAGGTCAACAGCCTTTAGTCACAGGTAACTCTGAGCCAGTGCTACGCTCATCCAAAACCGATCAGCTGTTAAACAACGGCTCAACTCCATTGGCCGAAATCAGCATGGAACTCACCTTCCAGAGTGCCGGCGCGTTTAGGAGTTTGTGCTAGAATCTGTATAATCTGTGATATCTGTGTACTTGAAGTGTCCCATTAAAAAACCTGAGGCAAATCCCAAAAGATTGTCCTGCAGTTATGAAGGGTGTACCTAGGAGGGGAACTCTATGAAACCCAAGGAATGCTGAGTGTTGTAGCTTTCATTTAGGGTATAATAATGGTGTGAGCGTATGTGTGTGTGGGGGTGAACTGGAGATTACCTACACTAAATCAAAACCTAAGTCCTTCCACCTGTCGGTTAGAACAAGACTAAGCTCCATCCAGCATGCGCTCTCCCTCCAAAAATCTGGAAGTTAAATGAACTCATATCCCAGTCACAGAAATTCGTGACAAATGGAATGCCACCGCCAATTGGTGGAGATTAACATGCCGGAGCAGTTCGCTTGCTTTCATTATGAGAAGACAATGACTGCCGCTTAAGTGTCGGAAAGACTAGAAGGTGTCAGAAACGGACAAGACCCGCAAAACCAAGGCATGAACATGGAGACCATTTCTCCCGTTCCTCTGTTTTCAGCTCCGATGGCATTGCCGGCGACAGATGTTTGCACGTTAATGCAGACCAAAACCACAGCTACATGGGCAACAACTTCTTCTGTGTGTTGAAAATACGTCCAAGTCCTTGTCTTTTAATGTACTAAATGTACTAAGCAGAGGAAAGGATTTCAGCTGTGATTTAGAACATGCAGGCCCCAATCATTTCAAAATTACCATAAAACATGTAATAAATGATCAAGTAAGACAGCCCTCACAGCCGCTTTTATCTTCACAGCATGTTTTTTTCCTCCTTAAGAACAGATTTTCTTTAATAGCAAAACTGGGCTTTGATTCAACTCGCAGCACCACAGCGCCCAAGACGGAAAATATATATTTTTTTTCTGTATTTCTGGTTATTAATCGGGGATATCAAATAGTGGAAGGGACCACATGAGAGCAGGCATAGTTTAGCAGATGAAGAGATAATCAGGGACAGAGTACAGAACCCGTAACGGCTGCACATGCTCAAGAAGTTGAGTCTGACTGCAACATTTAACAGCATTGTTTGGTACTCAAGCACTGCTAGATGAGTCCTCCATATTCTACTGGATTTGGTGCGGTTGCACAGGGTGAGGTCCTCCTTATCTCATCGCACTCAGCCACCAGTGGACATAAAATAGAGAAGTGACAGTGTGAAGCCAGACATAATGTGCTGTGGATCCGGAGGCCTTCATGGAGCGGCCCAATCCATGGCGGGAAAACTGAAAGCAACACATGGTTTCGCTTCTCAGGGATCAGTGTTGGTGCTCTCTGGGCCGGCGGGCAGCTTCAGATGAAATATACAACTGTAGATCGGTTTACACGGATTACAAGGGACATCTGTTTTGAAAATGAAAAACAAAATTAAGTCACATTTTACGTATTTGGCGAGATCCAATTAAAATGTCATTGATAAAAGCTCTTCCAGCATGCCACACGGGGCAGGGGGCCACATGGAAACCGGCGCAGATCAAGCATGTCAAGCCCTGGTCACGTTACCGGAGGACACTGCCCTCCAGAGCCTCTCACCAGAGCTACCCAACACGTCAAGAACAGGTGCTTCCTCAGGAACGACTAAGGCGCATGAAGGAGAGACTGATGTGTCCTTTACTTAACTGTGGTCCCCAGGGCAGCACAAAGCAGACTGTTGAATGTGCAGTAATTACTTGGGGTCTCTTGGGGCCCCATGAATGCACAAGCACATATATAACTGTTGAGCAGACCAGCTGGTGCTGTAAGGTTTTTGAGCAGACTCCTGTATTCTCACATTATATTTAACCCCTTGACAAGATATAAACAATAAAAATAAAAAAAAGAATGAGAAAAAAGCTGGTACCCAAGTATGCTGTGCGACTTAGGGACCAGTCAGAAGCATTGCTCATAAATCAGACTAATCTTTTATTTTTAAACAAAAGAGTCATAAACCCACACTGTACGGTTTCTATTGCTTTCTGATATTTTCCAGACGCGTCTAAATAGTTTGTGTTTGTCAGCTTGTGTTTCCAGTCCTACCCCAACCCAGCCCTCGACTTGTGTAACCTCTGGGATAAACAGGTTTTATTTAGTGGTGAGTCAAGCGTTTTGGAGAGTCCACAAAAATATGATGACCTCCTGGGTCGCAGTTGCCCATGTGTCATAAAGTGGGGGGGGGGGGGCGGGAGGGGGGGTAGCCATAATGTTGGATCAAAAGGAGGACAAGAAAGGCAATGAACAAAAATGCAATAAGGACATTTAATTTCGCAGTTATGAAGCCTGATAACTTCAACAGGGTATGAAGCCTCTCCTTCAATATACCCACCTGCTCAACGTACATTTTCTGGCCAGGGTACAGACAGAAGAGAGCTTCTAAACATACATTTACTAGTTCAAAGTAGATCAATAAAACTATGTCTAGCATTCCTGAATGACCCCAACTCATGACTTTGATAGGAGCAGAATAATATTGTACCCATGAGAATACAAGAGATAAAATTTTGAAGTGTATGACTACTTTGACATGCGCTGTCTGAAATATTAGTATTTTGGCCTTTAAGTAGCATGTCATGACCAAAAAGCATTTAAAAAGATTTTTTTCCCCTTAGACAGCAGAAGAAATCATTTAAGAAAGACATTTAAAAGACTCTCAGAATTCCACGCTCATATTTTTCCGCTGATGACGATAAGAAAAACGATTTGTGTCCTGGGTGTTTTTGTGTGCATGTCAGTCTGCAGATATTCACAAACTTTTAAGGGTGATTCCACCTGCAGATCAGAATTTAATATTTTGTTCATTGTTGATCCCGTACCTACACCATAAAACGTTGGCGTAGTATAAGTAAGTAATAACATAAATATTGTATTCATTCCTTAGAATATGGATCCCAACCCAAGACTAATTTTCTGATTGATTAATTTTCTTAGCACTAATTGATGAATCTAACTGAAAACATGAGATTGATGCTGTAAGTGATCATAAAGACATGATCTACCTGGGGAGTTGACACCATTACACATCACATCATAAGATGAAGAGCATATTCAGCAGGTTCTAGACTCTCAACTGGGGGGGGGGCAGACTGGGGCCAGTTGTTCTGTTAAGGGGGGCAGATGCATTTGACCTTAATGTCCTCCAAGTATTACTTACACTAGATTGCCAGCATTAAGATTCAAAAGACAATTTTGAAAACCGTCAAGTTATTATGCATTGCTTTGTTGTCACACTTTACAGCTTTTACAAATATGTAACTCACTCTAATATCTTGTTTACACTGTCTTGATTGCACAAGCTTGATTATTTTTTGTCGTTAACTTTGTTTTTCACAAACTGATGCGACTCGACCCCCCCCCCCGCACCCACATTAAGAGTCCATGAAGAAAATGTGCTTACATGTGCTTCGCCTGTTCCGACTGCACAAAATTTTAGCCCACATATATAAAGGTAATAAATAATAATAATAATACTTTTATTTCAGACCCAAGTAGCACACAGAGGGGTCCATGCATGTTGTCCTCAGGGAGGGGCTGGACCTAGGGTCCAAGAGAGCTGCAGGGCTGAGCTTGACATGACTGGCCTGGGTGGATGGTCAGGTTCCTGCAGATTTCCACCGATGGTGCATAAGTCAAATGCATTTAGACGTATTAAGCTCAAGTACCACTCATCCATTACTTTAATTGAAATGCACCTTCCACTCATTTGAAAACCTCCCCACAGGGTTAGACACCCCGCACCCTGAAACGTACCTGTAAATCACAGACAGCACACCAGGGACTCCTTCCATACTGGAGAAGATAGCGTTAAATACAGCACAGAACGGAAATGAGATTCAACTAGTGCAGGAACCAGGCGGACTTGAATTTTAAAATACCAACACACTGTAAATATGTGGCGGCGTGAGATAAACTCACTGCTGCACAATCAAGAAACTGGTGTTTCTAAATGCACCGAGTCTAAGTCAGTTCTTCACTCTCTTCCTGAGTTTATTGTGAATTTGAACTTTTGCAATAACATATTGAATGCACAGCACGGTGAAATGTCCCCTACCAAGACAGAACGCTCCCAGGTGACTTAACGAAGTAACACGAGGTTTAAACATTTTAAGAGAATGGAATCAAACCCATATAGATGTACACGCTACTTTCGGGATGTGTTTAGACTCTAACTGAAGTTACTCTGTGGTTCCATGGGAAATTAGATAAACACCAAATTATAAATTCAGATGCATGGGCAGAAGCATGCAATTTAGGACTTTTTTGTGTCATGATTTTTAATAACTGCTACAAATTAGTCTAGATACATACCTGTCATTAGTCGGAGAGGTTAAGACATTAATCTTGAGTTTGGTGCACCTAAAAAGTGTGGTTTATGTTACGGTGCCACATCCACAAGCCTCTCGGTTCGGGGCGTTAATTAAAATTCTGTTTGCTACCATTGCTACACACAAACGTGCCTCATCTCCCTCCAGGTTCCTCTGCCTTATGCTCTGAACTGGCTCGAATAGGCTGCAGCCGTGGATAAGAACCCTTGCCGTGGATAAGTATTTGGAAGTTAGACATGGATGTTTAACAGATAAAGCATAACCCATTGGTTAAAATATGGGACCTTGGAAATAATCACGATAAACATTCCGTGGTTCTTATTAGCTTTTGGCAAAGGGCTTGGAACATTTTGTATTTTTCATTATGTATCGCTGTACAACAAGGTTTCTGCTTATATTTGAGTTTAAAATAGTAATAATTGGTTTTGGATTTATGTGGTGCTCACAAGGCTGTAATTATAAAATATATATCGGGGGGGGGGGGACATCCCCCCCAATATTCAGATGTGCACACAATGCCCCCCCAATATATATTATAATTACGGCCTTCGTCCCGCCCACTGTTGACTCCATGGCTACGGCCTTGGGTCCCCAGATGTTTTCCAGTAATATTTGATAGAACGCTTCAATAGTAATACTAATCAAATCTGAGCAGAGGTACTGGGGGGTGCTTAATCAAACACCTCCTCACATATCTCAATAGCCTTCCTCCACAAATACCCTTTGCCTGTCATATGCAAGCACTTCCAGCGAGCGGCTGGCAGCTGCGAGTCAGTCTTCATCTCTCTCAGTTGGCACCCTCGAAAGCCACATCTTGGCTGGTAAAACTTTAATCTGCAGAGTGTATAATTGTTTCACATTTTTCACAAGACGAGCGCCGAGGACGGCAGGTCTCAGTGGAGCGCGCAGACGGCAATTAAAAAGAGATCTACGATAGACACGTCGCGACGGAGAAAAGAAAACAGTCCTTCGTCAAATGAAGCCTGATATCGTGTCTATTGATCTTTATTACAATAGCAGCAAGCTGTAAAATGTTTGATGGTTTTGTACAGATCTTACTACCCTCATTTATAATTACTGCTACACATGTAAGACCAAGGGCAACTTCAGAAGGGTTACAGTGTGAAAAGCTGATGAGAAAGTAGGAAGAGAAGAGAGATCTCAGCGGGACATTGGCAGCATACAGCCCCGAGGCTATTCTCTCACATGTCGCGTACCTGAAGCAATATACTTTTATATAGAAGAATTTATAGAGTTTAGTTTAAATTAAAAATGAGTCTAAATAAAAAATGAGTGTCGGCAACTGGATCAAGTGAATCGTGATTCGTTTTGATAAGATGAAATCTGCGGAGTGGAACATTAATAAAAATTTGTATGTGACTGCTGACGTTTTCTGAGCCCCGGAACGTCAAGTAAACGTTGACCTAGAGGTACCTGCCAAAAGAGAACAACTCTGACCTGTACCTCTGTTCTAAGCAGAGGCACTGGGATCCAAACGGCTTTATCGCAGCATCTTGTCTGTTTCAGCACTTGTCAGTCCTTGGGTCTTGTCGTCCAACTGTTGGTCTTCTTGAGGTCGTCTTGAAGTGCTCCACTGTATATAGAGAATGTTCTCTGCTAACCCTCATCAACACTATGCATTATATAGCCAGAAGGTTCCAGTCTAAGCCTTTGGAGAGAAGTGAGGCAAAATCATGGGTTCATGAAGTTGTAGCCCTAAGTGTGGCCTGCGCTCTTTGAAAGGATCACGAATCCTGGGTGCCATCGTTTTCCTGTGCCGGTGTTGTAGGTCCTGTAGGACCGCATGGCTGCTTCCGTCGAACACTTCTCTGCGAGCTGTCATTCTGTGTTTCCTTTCAGGGACGTGCATTTGTGGCCCAGATAGGACCTGGCTAGTCTTTGTAAAACTTTAATCAAGGAATCATTTCTGAATAATTAAGCTGCTAAGAGGAATGACTGGGATAGCAGGGACAATAATGCATTCGTATTCTCTGAATACACTGTCACTTCACATTTATGACGAGCATTTATATTCATATCCTAAGTGAGGATTTTGTATATCTTTATGGTCTTTGACTGTGCATACTGTGCAAGTAGGATGAAATAATATATATGTATATATTCTCTGGCATCTTGTGAATAATTGAAAATCTTCTTAGTCCTGTAGAATTTAGAGGAAAGATAATGTCGAGATGGACCATCTGCATCCATGTTTGAGGGAATGAATTATGTATGGGTTAAATGGTGGAATTAAGAATAAATTAAATCGGCAAGGTCTTCAGTGGGATGCAATTTAGGAGGCTTTTTCTTTTAACTCTAGAAACACCGCGTGATACCAGCGAGGCCTTAACAACGGAGATGCCAGAGGGACACACTGAGGCTTTGGGGCTATCCTCCATGTTTGTCTGAAGCAGTTATACAGCTGGATACTTGATCCGAGAACAAATGCTTGGCAGCTCCGCAGCCATACCGTTACCTCATCTCCGCTGCTCGGTCACCAACCAGCATTATGAAATGGGAACGTTCAGTAAATGAACTTAAATCAAAGCTGCACCAGTTAAAAGGAATCAAAATGACGCCGAGTGCATAGAAAACATTTTCTCAGCGACCTTCATATATTAGTCATTATGTCCTAACAGAGCAGGGAACATTCTTTATTCCCTTTGGTTTGTGGCTGTTTAAGGCTGCCAGTGACAGAAGCCAGGAGAATCGAGTTGCTTTAGTCCTCTGAGCTTGGAAGTCCCCTAGCAGGTGAGGGGGACTGGACGCGAGACAGACAGCGTGGTGCACTGATATACATTAGGCTTGTGTTCAGTCAGTCTGAGTGATCTCAACCTGCTGACCCCAGCACACACCACAGCACCCAAAAGCCGCTACCTCTCATGCATTCTAGAATTTTCTTAATAACGCAGATTCCAGTGAGGAAATGGGAGCTGAGAAACACGAGCAGTTCGATTTCTAGAGTACTGATCTGGCCCAGTGTTACAGCTTCAATATGATTTACTCTCGGGCTGGATTTGGCAGGGATCCACTGCTGAAGTAGAACTCCACAATGAAGTTGCTCCTCCACAATTTACTGTGGTAAAGACTCAGAAAAAAAAAGGATTTATTTAGGCTGCTGCATAAACAATATCACTTTGACAGTACTATTAAATCTTTTTTTCCCCCAGTATCAATGCTTCTACTCATTTGATGAGTTACCCAAACTGTAACCGGGTGTTATGGATCGGCCCAGTGCAAGACATTCAGGATACAAATAGTGCCTTCAGCTTTTGACCATTAAAGAGCCTTTTGACGTCAACAGAGGTTTCAGATTTACATACAATGACCAGAATACCCTGTCCCTTGGCGCTCATTATCTCGTCCCGGATATTTTCTGGCTGCTCTTCATGCTGTTTATTTGTTTTCCTCTGACCTACTGGGAATGTGAGGTACCCAACTGGGTGGGCATGAGGTCCCCCCTCCCTCCCCAGCCCTCAAAAATGAGTTCAAAAACAAAACAGATATGTCTCCTGCTGACTGCTATTAAGCCTCCATCCTCAGGTGAATGATTACTTTTTGAATAGCGTCTTACACCGTGGTGAAATGTCTAGAAGTTATGATGGCATGAAAACAAAACGCCAAAGTTTAGTAATAGTTATGGGTTAACGATGGTCTCCACTTTTAATGTGAAAAGTGAAAGTGAAAAAGATGTAAATTAGACAATATGATGTCATATATTATAAACGCATGAACAACTATAGGTATCGATGTAGTGACGAGAAGAAACCCTTCCAAAAAGAATCCAGTGCATTTCTGTAAATTTTGCTGTGCACAAATACCAGATCCAGAGGAAAACAGTGACTGCAGGAGAAAGAGAACTTTAGTGATCTACAAGTTTGGCACCATTGGGTTTCCATACGCATCAACCTCGGAGATGGGGGGTGCATTGAATCTGGAAAATTAAAATCGATATTTTCATTACATTCACAGCCTACTGTCCTACACTAGAGCTTTTTATTTACGAAAAAAAATCAGGAGCTGCTCCACAATCAACAAGCAAGAATATTGGAAGATGGTAAACAGCAAATATAAAGAATGTAATCTGTCTCACAAAGAGAGCAAAAGAGAGACAGACACAGTACAAAACGCTCTAAATTGGTGCAAAACGGCCCTAGAATGTGTCTTTGCAAAGTTAGTTACTGAGCTGCAGTTGAATTTTATGGCAGGGATAAAGCGTGAGTTCATCTGGATCCTCTTCCGGCAACTTCCGGCACACGATCTAGCGAGCGATGCTAGCGGGCAGCCTAAACTCGCTGTGCTCAGATTGTAAGAGCTGGGGGGGGGGGGGGGGGGGGGGGGGGGGGGGGGGGG
>JAODKC010000021.1:1235711-1245769 GCA_026777985.1 Mormyrops attenuatus | reverse complement strand
TAATTATATCTTTGTGGGGACTCTCCATTCATTTCTATGGGGAAAACTCTAATCCCAACATGACGACCTTAACCCCAACCCAGCCCTAACCTTAACCATAAGTAACCAAACAAAATAGGAGGATTTTGGCATTTCTTGTGTTTTGATTGCAATCACAGATCAAAATAACAGGTTTCTATCACGTTTTGGGGTACATTTGGTCCCCACAATGTAATATAAACATAATCCGCACACACACACACACACACACACAGCATTAGTGTGTGTATGACACATTCTGGTATGACTACACTATGGAACAATGACACAATCCCCATAGAGTAGTTTGTGACTGCAAGCCCACAGTTATCAAAGTTGTTGCGAATTCAAAAGTAGATTTACAACATGTCTGGAGGTCTGAAAATAAAATCACGTCTCTACATTCATCTGTGTTGAGAGTCAACAAAACCACATACTCTCATGCTAGTGAAAACTAAAGGCTTTACACCAGTCAATATGACAAAAGAAGAAAAAAACAAAATAAAAGAAAAACACGGATGGTAATTTCTTAGCTTGGGAAAAGGGCCAAAATACAGTAAATAATCAGACTTGTAAAGAAGGCTGCCGGGAAGAGCTGGCCATTTGTCAGGATCTGAGCAGGGTAGCCGGAGAGGGCGACTGACTCAGACTGCAACTCCCAAACATACATTATTTAATTTAGTGGTTTAAATGTGCTCTTCAGACATCCAGTTGAAAGGAAACGTAGAGTGCGGACGAGCTTGGCACTGGAGGCGCGGGGAAGCCAGGCTTTTACGCGCACCAGCACACCACCCGTGTCACCCAGCGACTGACCACACGGAAGCGGTGAAGAAAACTGGGAAAAACATGGAATATTTATTTGCATTCTTATTATAATATGGAAACTCTACTTCATCAAGAACAAATAGAAAAACATAAACATTTGACATCCAACACATTACAGTCTAGCCATTTAAATCAGACTTTCTGCATTACAGTCTAAAGAAACGCTCACATAACAGCTCTCAATTCTACTTCATCGGTAAGTTAAAAAAAAAAAAAAAAAATCAAAACAAAACAAAACAAAGCCGAAACTATGGCAACTATGAAGGGCAAGGGTGTTAGATATCGAGGGTGCTGTGATATTGTGTTAGCATTCATCAACATAGAGAAGAGCCACTGAAAGTCTCTGGTACAGACATCTCCCAATCCCAACAAAAATCTCTGCCTAATGACCCCAACTGCGATGCATGACACGGACACACAAAGGCCACCTGAGAAACAGGCTTCAGAATAGGAATAACGCGCCGGTTGTCTGTCTGTCTATAAAGCCGCTCGGATGGAATAGCACAGGGGTTAGCGTAAAGAGCACCTTAGTTTGCTGATTCTCATTAACGCCGAAGCAGGTGGAGGCCGACTCATGATGTTCTGGTAGCGTATGGGCTAGCGGGAGAAGGCAGGGCCGTGCGTGGGTGGGGCTGGAAGGTGGAGGAGGTTGGACTCGCGGTCCCACACAGTGACAACGAGCGATTAGGTAAAAGACACATATCTATCTGCACAATAAAGATACGACAAGCCATATGAGATAACATGGGCATTTGATGTGGCCGAGTAGCGATGAATACTGAAGAGCGATTCCGGTCATTTGGCACGAGAATAATCGTAGCAATATTCAGCGTTTGCACTACCTACGGAAAAAAAGAGACGGAAGATGAGGGAACAGATGATGCTGTAGCTGTGGTGTCATTCTCGTCCTGGCTTGCGCAACGTCCCGCCACCCCCCACCACGCAGCCGGGGGGGTTGGGATAAGAATGGCACGCGCTCTATTGGCCACACATCTCAGAAGCGATGGACGCCGTCTATAGGCAGATCATTATCTTCAGCGATCCATTTGGGCCGACACACACGCTGCAGGGACCGTCCCCCTTAAAGCCTGACGGGGAAAAACACAAAGGACAAAAACATCACAGGCGTCAGAGTGTTCCTACCTTACAGCCGTCCATCATGCTACAACGTGCATGCTGTGGGCAGGGAGAAGGCCTGCGTGGAACAGAGGCACATTCTGGAAGATGCGAACGCCACCGGGGCAGGAGGGTGAGCGGAGATTGACATTTGAGAGCAAGAAGAGCAGGAAAACGCAAAGACGCCGAGATGCCGGCGGACAGATCGCAGAACCCCTGGAGCACAGGGAGTCCGCCCCTGCCCCCAAGCTGAAGGACAAGCAGGAAGAATGGGTCACAGACGAGCAAGACCGGCCACAGCGCCAGCACCACGCCATCCTCGAAACAAACAGGGTGCTGCAGTACACGCGCGACACGCAGGGACCAGCAGATATGGGGCGCTATTGACAAAAGCCACACCTATGGAGACTCGGCGCTGAGCACAGAGCAGCAGTCATGTGACCAAATTTGCAGATGTTCTGTTAAAGTAATGATCCAAACCCAAAATTGCTACTAGCGGTATCTAATAAGTGTTTACTCCTTGTACATTTTCAGGATTAGGATGAAAAAAAACTGAAAAGCTAAGGCCTTTATGCACAGTTTCCATGCTGTGTTAGAGTCAGTATAAAGTCAGAGATTGAAAATGCACAATATGCTGCTTACTTCCACAAGAGGGACTCGACCCTGCTGATGATGTCGGTAAGGTCAAAGGGCAGCGGCATGGAAGGGTCACCGTCACACCAGTATGGGCGGTTGATTGGCGCCTCCTCAGGGGGTAAGGTCTGCGCGAGTCTGGACTCACACCTGGAAGCAGAAGAGAGATTTGTACACACTGATCTAAGTCTGGTGTCTACGGCAGATGGTGGAGGAGGTGCACAGAGAATGGGTCATCATGGCCGTTCTGACAAATGGGACAAAAATAATCATGGAATAAAGAACGTTTCTCCATGTCGTTTTAAAGAAGAACTGAAAGCCAACAGGAAACGATGGATGCCCTTGGGGGTTTCATACTCTTCAATCGGATATTTATCAGGAATTCGCAGGGAGGGTGTGTTTTCCCGAGGTCAGTAAACGCACAGAACACGTGCCCCCCCCAAGAATGGATACAACTCAATTATCATCTTTAACTGCCAAAGTGACGGGAGAGGAGAGTCAGCAGGAACAGGGTGGTCTGCAGTGAAGAAAACCACGTTGCTTCTGAGGTTGTCGCTTTAAAAGGTTACCTCACGCAGCTCAGCATCGGATAAACAGCTGACGTGGGAATGCGATTACGCTGCAGCTGTGATGAACTCGCCCGTGAAGGTTTCCCTTCATTCCATTAAAGAAAAACACCCGATTCGGTTTATTACATTTGCCCAAAGTTTGCTAGATAAATGCAATAATGAACTGCTCCCACCACAATTTCTCTCAAACACAATTTACACCAGAGCCTCCCGTCGTTATTTGTGGGACACGGGGAAGCCCTCTACACAGCATACAAGCATCCTCTAAAGAGGCACTCAGGCGACGGCTCATGGGCGACGCCATCGCGGCCGTAAATCTGCCGCAAGCGGAGATAAGGGGGCGTGACCCCTGACCCGGAAATGCGGAGACGTCTGCCCGTATGGTTACAGCACTGCTCTCTGGGTCACGCTGACCCCCTCAGCCACACATCATTAAAAAGAGAGTGCTCCTCACTGACCCTGGCCCCCCACCCACCCACAGGACGTAGCCCTAACCCCTCTGGGGGTTGCTAACTGAGCGATTGGTCTGAGGTGAGCAAACAGCCTGGGGGGGGATCGTTTATTTTCCTTTGGTGGCTGCTCGTTTCCAGGTCCGATCCTGTAGTTAGAGCCCCCGCAGTGTTGGAGCTCATCCTGGCCTCAAAACATATAAAATCCACAGAGTGTCCCAAACGTGTGCTGGACTGCGGCGTCTACTAAGGTGCACTGAAGGCTCTCACGCAGCCCTCTGCCTCGTAAGTAACACCATGTGGTGGTCTAAGATCAGGTGTACCACAATGAGAAATGTATATTTTAAGCAAAAGTTAAGAAAAAATAAAGATAAACAAGCAGGCACATACAAGGGCACCTATCAGCTAAAGGCACCCATCACCTAATTTTGAATTTACTCCAGCTGAAGAACATCTGTCTACAGTATAAAGCAGGATAAAAGCAGGATAAAGCAGCTTGTGGGACTGCAGATTCCTCCTGAACAAAGTCAATTTCTACCCTCAGGTGGAACAGAAATGCTTAAAGCATTTCACAAACGTCTAATCACTCAATACTTACTAAACAAAGCCTTGTAGCTCCCCACTGCAGCTACCGATGTGATTTTCTAGGTGAATGACCTTACGTACTGTATATTTAAATTCCCAGGTCTCAAATGATACCCAGTTAATGAGAAGGGTAGAAATGAGAATGGTATTTGAGTTCTTTTTTTTACACAAGTCTTAACTGTTGCAAATGATTAACCCCAAACAGATATGTTAATGATCTCATCTGGCATAATATCCAGAGAGACTGACATTTCAATCTCTTATTTCTGACTGAAACACTATAGGTCACAAGCCCTAGTGAAATCCGACACTAATGCAAGTTACCTTGGATTTTTCTCTCCACACTGAGGACCCGGAGCACTCGGCCTACACCCAGAACTGCCTCTGACTGTAGATTTAACCATCTCAGCTTAACTGAGTGTTAATTATGGACATGCAGGCGGTCAATAAGAGGTTAATGTAAAAGTCAAAGGATAAATTCCATTAAGTGTAACCGTCACCGCAGCAGCTCGATGCCCAGCATGGCACTGACTCAGGGCCGGATCAATATGCTTTATAGTAATGTGCTCACTATGGATTTTATCAGAACCAGGCAGTGATTCTTATACACCTGTCTATATCTCACTAAAAGGCAGGTGAGGGGAAGCCACATAGCATTTGTGTGTGCAAACAGAAGTATCACCCAGAACCACAGGAGAGCATGGACAGGAAGTCAGCATTGAGATGTGAGTCGCACAGATTCATTCATAAACCATGTGGCGCTTCGCTAATTAGACAGAGTGAAGCTTAAGAGATACCAGAGCAAAGCAGACTGGTGAGTCGAGGTCAGCAAAGAAATGCAGGACACATGGGATGGATGCACTTGAAGGCAAGGTGATTGGGATAATATTTAGGGATTTCAGGGATTGCCTGATGAACATCCCTCTCAGAACATCACAGATGGTACAGTCCAGCCTCGGGAAGGAGTGACAGGCATCCCCCTGGCTTCGCCACACTGCTGCAGACCTCCTATTCACCGAATGCCACCAAGTTCACCGTACAGGAACTGGCCCGCAAATGACAAACCGGATGAGCCCTCCTCACCAAGGGGGCTCTCGCAAAGTAACAGGGGACATACGCTTCAGCAAAGCTTTGCTGGCAAAAGGTGAGGTCTCATCTACTCTGAGTCACTGAAAAGACTCTTTAACGACACTCATGGCCTGATTAGCCATAATGAGAACATCAACTGCACATGGTGATGCATGTGAGCGGAGCCTCCTCCACCCCCAGACAACACACGTGGTCCATAGGTGGGGGTGTCAAAATGTGACATCTGCTCTTTTCATTTTAATCCATTCTGATCAAAGAAACACCGCCAATAAAACTAACATCTGATAAATCCAACCCTCTAATGAACGGCTGTGGACCACCCCTGCCCCCTTTGCTTTTGGTTCATACCCTGGTCACATGGCTGAGAACAGTGTGGTACCTTTTGGCGCTGTGCCTCCCCCAGGGCTGCACTGAGACACCGCTGTGGGGTCTTTTTACGGCTACAGTCTGAGAGCCTCGTTAAACCACATGAAACAAACGGCACCATTTTCATTAAAGGCCCCCGGGACACTAATTGCGGTGGGAGAGGGAAGGTATGGGTGCCGCTGAACATATGATTACCGCACGAAGAACGGGGGCGTCCTGGGGGCTGTCGTGTGGCCGAGGATTAGACTGTGCACGGAAAACGGATGCGGCATGGAGCCAGCAGACGGCCATAAAGCGGGTGGCTGACCAGCCCCCTTAAGAGGAACGATGAGCCTACACCGGAGGCGGACCCCAGGACCAGGTGCATGTCCATTAGCCTTTAACAGCATAACAAATTACAGAACAGCGTGGCTCGCCCGCCCACTTCCCACCCCAGGCTCTCACATGGGCCATCACCTGCAGCCGGTGAAAAATTTATGATCAGGAACGACTTCTGTGTGATCGTGGCCGGTATGTAGTGAAAAAGAAACAGGCTCAACACACAGTGTTTTCCAGCACTCTGGGCAGTGGTACATCAGCAAACGAGAGGAGCGGCCAGAGAGACACGGACTGGATCACTAAGCCGTGCGAATGCAGCTAGGGTCTGGCCCTCGGGGGCAGGGAGGCCCCCAGCCGGTGCCCTGAATGTGTCCATGTTGTGAAACGGGCACTGCGGGTGTCTAGGTGAGCAGGAGCCAGCACCAGAAGGGCCCCAAAAAAGGATAGTCACATAAAATATAAATCTGAGAGGAGCCAGGAATGACACAGGTGAGAACGCCTGTGAGGGTAAGGAGACACCATGCAAGTTCAGCTGGGATGCCGACGCCCACACCAGACCTGGAGAACCGCCGCGCCGAGGCTGGACACAGCAAAGCTGTCCCTCACAAGGGACAAATGGCGCGTCGTCATCCCTCCAGCAGCCTTCCTGCCAAATACTCCCAGCCTGTGCCTCCCAGGCATCCTGTACCTGGCGCAATAACCTGGTGACGGATGGGCTGCCATGACAGATATACAGCCATAGCTAGACGGCCCCCTGACCCTGGTCACATGATAAGGTCAGACGAGACTCGCACACAATTCCCACCTGCCCGCACGTAACAATAGCCGGGGGGGGGGGGCTTAGGGGACTCTGGGTAATTATATGTGTCGAGGAACGAATTGCCTCGTTGCCAGACGTTTTATTTGCTGGAAGGGGCACCACGGTAAATTCCTTGGAGCTCCGTGTGACCAAGCACTCAGGTCGGAGAGCGATCCTGTCACACAATAGGAATAATACGTCATAACGGCATACGTCAAGCTGCTTTACGGAACAGAGAGGGAAAACACACACTGTTTACCAGGCAGCAGAATAAAATGTGTTCACATTCAACTCCAACTGCCACTTGTGCGCTGCAGGAAGTGCCAGGGGCCCCTATGTGGAAGTGCCAGGGGCCCCTGCGGGGCTGCTTTGAAACCCGATCGCCCTACAAACTGTGCTCATTCAAAATTAGTGAGAGGGAAGTTGGTGTGGCCTCCTCAGCAAATATAGTGTACATTTAGGTAAAGTTCAGGCTGGGTCATGTAGGCCCGGACGTAGCGCACGAGGGCAAGACCACAGGCCACAGAGCGCTGGCTTTGTGCATCCACCGTTTTCCCCTTGGGGCCGCTGACGTGACAGGCGGATCCTTCCGATGTGGACAGGTAGCTGCCAGCATTCCGAGCGTGATGACCTCGGTCATTAGCAGGCCAGTGGCCGACGTTGCAGTCCAGGACGGTCCCAGGTGGTGCTGAGGATGCGCTGTCAGGATGAGGGGACGTCATGTGACCAATAATGGTGGCTCAACAGTGGCAACAAGTCGATATCTATACAGATCTATACATATATCGATAATGACATTCCACAGCACTGATTATGCTTCTGTCTTGAGGCGTGATGCTGCACTGCTAACGAAAACCTTATTATTTTGCCTGTTTCATGTTGAGTTGCACGGGTAACATGACACTGTCTGTAATAAAATGACACTCTCCCCACACACCTGACTCACACCTCTCAGGTCCGGCGTGGGGGAACTCCTGGTCCCAAAATCTGCAGGAGATTGAGGCACTGCTTCACCAGGTACCATTTCAGTACGTAACACAGCTACACGCTGGAGCAAAGTCAAGTGGCACAGGTTAAAAAAAAGAGCGAAAAAATCCACACGTTGG
Source organism: Mormyrops attenuatus (assembly GCA_026777985.1). Lineage (NCBI taxonomy): Eukaryota > Metazoa > Chordata > Actinopteri > Osteoglossiformes > Mormyridae > Mormyrops > Mormyrops attenuatus. The sequence continues at coordinate 1,237,896 of JAODKC010000021.1, read as the reverse complement.
CTAAAATCCAAAAGTTTACCACTGTGAAAAAAATGTGAAACTAATTGTCCAAAACTTCATATAAAAGCAGCCTTCAATGCTTGACATCCCATCTTTGGTCCTAAATGTAATCCAAACCTGCATGGTTTCTCTGGCCCCAGGGCCACAGGGGCCCACCCGGAGCTCCATGTGGAAGATGCCAGCGCTGAGACGATGAGCACACAATGCGGGGCACAGGCCGGCTTGTTTACTCGGCCACAGTGACTCCAGGGTACAGAGGGCCTGGCTCGACATTTCATCAGAACTGACCTTAATAATCTCTGGCTTTAACAGAGAACATTAAACGACCATTTTCCACCAATTAAAGTCCAGAAATAGCACCACGGGATATACTCTGAGACAATAAGAAGGAACCACACAGAACAATAAAGGCAGCAACACAGAGATGTGTGTAATAAAGTTAATGAGGGGTAATTTAAAAGTGATGATATAATTTGCAAGTGGGCATAGTCTCATGCTGACTCAGAGGCCAGAAAGCCACTGCCAAGCTTCCAGCAGGAATACGTTTGCAGTTCCCGAATCAAAAGCCCCGCTATAATCTCGTTACGGCCCAAAGCCGTGAAGATCACACGCTGAGAATAGCGCAGCAATGCGGGTTAAATTAACGACATATGTAGAAGTAGACATAGACACAGACGTAGACGTAAGGTTCCGCATCGTCTACGATGACTGTAAGTCCAGTTACAGACCCCCTCATTTCCATCAAGCTGGGAGGCTGACCTGCATCTAAAAAAGGGCAGCCAAGGATGCTGTGAAAGCGGAGGCTGTTACAGGATGCTGGATCTCGGTGAGCGGAAGGCTGGAGAGCACAGGCAGCCACTATGGGTCCAGTTATCCATGCATCACATTCACCACGAGATTCAGTCTCCACGTGCCCAGAATCCCACTACTGACTCTGAACACCTAAGACCTCAAGGAACAAGGACATGACCCCACGCTCTCTTTCCTGTCTCCAGCGGCCTGTACTCATCACTCTTTTCCACGCTCACACGAGGGATCGACCCAGCAACTGCCAGGAGAGACCTGTGGCGTTCCTGGGTGCGGCAGCAGGCTTGCAGGAAGCATGCAGCTCACGCTCCGGTTACCCCAAACAGCATCTGAATCCCGAATCTAGCCTCGGCGAGCCCTGAGCCGCCGGAACCGGCCCCGAAACGGGCTGACAGGGGCGTGGGTCGCTTCCTGCCACCCAGAAGGCAGGCAGACAGCAGCAGCCGGATACAGGCGCAGCGGCGGCGAGGCAGACGCCCGGCTCACATGTCCTGTGATGGGGCTGCTTCGCCGTGGGCTGCCTCTAGGCAGAGGGGCTGACTGAAGGCACCTGGGCTATGATGGGGTGGGGGGGGGATCCATATGGAGCAGCGGGCATCCTCAACCTCACCCCCCCGCCAGACAGAGAGAGAGAGCGAGAGAGAGAGAGAGAGAGAGAGATGGCACCTCAGCTGTACTTAATCTGGGTGGGGGGAAGGTTAGCTGTATGGAATATGGAAGGAGACAGAAAATCACTAGGAGTCTCACTGACACTCACCGCCGCTAAAGGGGCCGGGCGTGTCATGTGACGTCTGTGCAGACTTTAGCCTCCCGCTGTCCATTACGCAGGAAGAATTTATCAGGGACATCATACAGACAGAAGTGGTGCTTGGGAAGGCCGCTGCATGCCACGGAAATCCAGGCTGCGGCTCCGGTGACAGGCTGCATTTCTCATCATAAGCGAGTCGGGGCTGTTTAATATCTGCCACACTCTTACCCTGTTTAGAAACCTGCTACTCCTATTTTACAGATAATGCAACACACTAATGCACACTTACTATCAGCACTAACCAGGTCTCCAGGTAAATCAGAGGAAGCGGGTTGATGTCACACCTGCTTCATGCCCCATTAATGTCACCAGCTGTGGTGCCCCTTACAGGCGGAATACCCAAACAACACAACCCGAGTAGCTAGATGGTGAGCTTACAGGAAGGTTGTTCAGTCTACCTGGCCCAGCCCCGCCCTCCTGCCCCCTCCAGCAGCTCTGCCCCCTTACCCCACCCCAGCCCCAGCCCACCTGCCTCTCCTCCCCCCGCCACGCCCCCGCTGCCTAGCCCCACCCACCAGCCACCCCACCCCCACCCCCCCCCCCCACACCCCCCCCCCCCGCCGGACAGCG
>JAODKC010000021.1:1223149-1235457 GCA_026777985.1 Mormyrops attenuatus | reverse complement strand
CCCCCCCCCTCCCCCAGCCCCGCCCCCCTCAGCCCACCCCAGCTCAGTCCTGCGCCCCAGGGTGCAGGTCACCTCGCACCAGCGCTAATCGGGGCCACGTGGATGTCTACATGCGGCGGCAGAGTTGAATAAAGTGAGAGCTGGAGCGCTGGGGAGCCTGAGCAATGCATCATGGGAAGACACGGCTGGTGGGTTCCTCTTTGGAACGGTAAACAGGATCTTCGCAAGGCACATAGCCTGCAGCCTGGCTTACGGATGCTGGAACAGGCCCAGCGCTGCTCAGAGCGGCAGGCACACGCGTGCGGCCCGACTGCCTCCTCCTGACTTATTCATAAACGCCCCAGCAGGCAGGTGGGGGGCGCCGTGGCTCACACACGCCCGCCATTAAGAACATCACAGGGCCGCTCTGCAAGAAAGCAGTGATCACCAGTGCATCCTGAACTCATTAAAGGGGAACAAAGGATATCAAACGGACCACAGCACAGCGCCGGGACAGTCGGGGGCCTTAGCGAGAGCCCGGGTGGCATACTTTGCAAATGGGGCCCAGGTTGGAGGGTGTCGGTCTACCTCTCTGCTGGGAAGATGCTCTCAGAATCAGAGCAGAAGAGAATTCTGGGATCACCCTATGAATCACATATCCCATGATGCCCCTGTCGGTGCCTTGACCCCACCCTTCATGCCTAACTGCTGGCCCCCACCCCTGAGTGGCCCCCCCTCACCATGGCCCCTGTGTCAGATCCCCGTTCCTCTGGTGGAACACGTGTCACTCGCTCGATGCGGCCGTGTTCACCGCCGCCCGCTCGATGAGGCTGGACAGCTCCATCCCGCCGCTGCCGTGGCGACGGGGGCCCGTCTGCACATTCTAATTAACAGCTCCGTTTGAGAGAGTCCGTGGCGTCAATGCCGAGCCGCTCCCCTCCGGAGGCCCTGTGTTCGTCTGACAACACAGGCAGCCTTATTTACAGATTTTAATTGCTCTGGTGATCTGCGGGTAAAAGCGTAATAATCGCACCACAATAGAATTGTTACTCTTTCTGACAATTGTAATGAAACGCCGGCGCTATCCAGGGAAATCGAAAAACACTTTGGATGCAAATGGCAGAGGTGTCATGTCAAACTCCGCCGCAAAACGGGACTAATCCTGGAGCCCCCTGGGCCTGAGAAGACCCCGGCGCCCACCCCCATGCAGACGGCAGTCCCTGTCCGCTCGTGGTGACAAACACACCCACAGTGCCCCCCCCACCACGACAGCATGATCTTACTGGATCATATCACATTTAGGCTTAATTCAGTTCACGAAGTCCTGAAAAGTCACCCGTCGAGCTAATGGCTGATTTGCAGAAGGATGAAGCAGAACTTATCAAGCCCAGTGAAGCACAGGCCCCTGAGCTCTGCCCTCCTCTCCCTCCTCTCCCTCTCTCCCTCTCACACACACAGTTCAGTAAGACAGGAGTCCTACACGAGACTTTTCTGCCTTTTGGGTTTTCCTTAGATCTAACAAAAGTAAACCCAGTAATTCGCAGTCAGGCCCCTTGGTGCATAATAGAAAATTAAACTGATTACAGTGAGGAATGTAATTAAAAAGAAAGATAAACAGCGAAGCATAATTAAAGCCGCCTCTACTGGAGGCTGGGTGTAAGCGAGGCGGGCTGCCTTTAAGGATGGGCAGCTGGGGAAACGCACTGAGGTCTGCTTGTTATCCTGTATGCAGACAAACATAAATTTTGAGGAAAGGTCAGGCTTAAATAAATGAATTGATTAGCTGTTCCCGGGCTTCAGAGCCACATTAAATCCATTCTATGCACCATAAAATGTCTATTAACAATGAAGAGCCAATGACGGAGTACATATTCTTTTTCATCTCCACAGGCAGCCAATGGTGAGGATCCTTCAGCCATACAGGCCCCTTCTGGGGCCTATTCCCTACCCCAGCGCTTAATGTGCGTGATATCGTGTTGAGAGAGAGAGACAGAGATAGAGAGACAGAGATAGACAGAGGGAGAGAGGAAGGGAGAGAGAGAGAGAGAGAGAGAGAGAAAGAGAGTGCATGGGACGTTTCACAGCTCTTCTTTTGTTTGGGGGGGGGGAAAATGCGAACTAGCAATGTCCCCAGGGGCTGCCGGGTATGTGATCCTGTCACCAAGCGACCCATATGTGGATGTTTTAACTCATCGCCCGGGGACGGCTTTAGGTCCCACTGAGGACAACAGGGTCTCTTATGGTCCAACATGCCGCCCCAACATGCGGCGGGTGAAATCTGTATCGATGGAGGCAAACGACTTTACTGCCGCTCCCCAGGAAGCAGCAGGCAGAACCAAGATGGCAGCACCAGGATCAATTGGCTCATGGGACAAAAGAATGAGCATCGATTTTCTTCAGTGTTAATTACAGAAACACTTCTAGACACAAATAATATCTTCAGACTATTGGCGGCAGATATGCAAAGGGATTAGAGACAAGCACAACCATCGAGAGATCCAAGCTTTCAAATCGGCATCGGCAAAAGCGTTTCTCCTGCGAATATTTACACAGGAAGCCAAAACAATTCCTGGCTTATGAAGGTTATGATGTTAAGCCTTCCATGCACTCAGTGTATTTAGAGGAAAGATTATTCGGTCACAGTCCAAAACCGGTTGGTGAATGAACCTGGCCGGTTTTACTGTTCCCTCCCCTTCCTGCTCCTCCAGATTCATGGGAACATCTGGCATTATTTGGCTGCAAAGTCCATAAAACGTAATTATTAATCATGTCGTAAAGTACTTAGCGGCACATGGAGCTGATCTCGGCGATTTCCCTCATGGGCCTGTACCATGCACAGGTTTAAGGAGACATCAATATTCAAAACCCTCGTTTATCTAATTAACTCCCCAAATCAATGGCCACAGTCAACGCTACACACTTCATCGTGCGTCAACATGCATAACCTGTCAGATGCTTTTTAATTACTATGGCGGTTAAGTGACCAGTCATACGCTATTATCAGATTTTCTCAAACAGCGAAGGAGCTCTGAATTACGCTGCATGCCAGCATTTCCTCTCCAAGTTTCTGGGCTCCGAGGGGCTGGTCATCATTCCGAAAACCGACTCCCCAGCATGCGCGACATAATCGTCACGTTAGAGCCATAAGCTGATGCCCACAGCTGCCCTCATCTGCTGGAGCACATCGGCAAAGACATTGGAGCCAACCACCGATGGTCGAGCGGGGGGACGCGGGAGGGGGGCACTAATGTGCTGAAATGTAAATAACAGCTTAATCTTCTGTCGTCGCATACGCCGCCTTTACGGGACATTAGCCACAACTACCTGCGTGCAATATTCTGGGCCCGCTGGAGGGTCATTTCCCCATCTACAGGCATCTGCGGGCTGCGATATGGCCTGCCTATTGAAACAGCTGGCGTTCAAATGATACCTGCCATCACGGTGCCAGCCGGTCCCCGCAGCCCAGGTCCCTGGGCACTGGCGGGTTCATGCATGCAGGGTAGACTCACCTTCACGATACAGAGCGGCTGTGTTTATTAGTTTTAGGAAATGGCCCGTAATTAAGGCTAATGCTTAATGGAGGACGGGCCGGCTCAATTTAGCCCTCATTTCTCATGGCCGAAAACTGGGCCCCGGGGCCCCTGCACATCTGTAATACCCATTGTGTCCCCGGGCAGCCAAGGGCCCGGGAATCCATCCAGTGGCCAGTTAGCAGAAGAGCGGACCTCTAGCAGAAGTGGAGCGGCACAGTGGTGCATTCTCAGTGTGCACACTGCTACACACTACAAGCTACACGTCACTCACCCCAGATACATGTGACGGATCCCCGCAGGCCAGGTGCGGTGTTTGAGCAAGTGGATCCAACCCTGTCTGATACCGGAGGGGTACCTCAAAGGGTTAGGACACAGTGTCTGCGGCAGGATATCATAGGAAAGTCATCCATTCAAATCCTAATGTCAGCACAAAGATATTTCCGTTGGGCCCTTGAGCAAGGCCCTTAACTCCCAAGAGCTCCAGGGACTGTCTGACCCTGCCTTCTGAAAATATGCGTCCGCTAAATAAATAAAATGTAAATGATACTTGTGAACGTGTCACTCAGAGTCACCTCAGAAGTAACAAGAGCGATGTCACCGGGCGAGAGGAGCTTGAACAGATCCTGCCATCGCTCCTGGTCCCACACGTCACATCAATCTGTCGCTAACCGCTCATTCTGGTCCAGGTCACAGAGCCCATGAATCACCGACCAGCTCAGACCACTCTAGCTGTCACTTTACCTAATGACATAAAACTTGTGGTGGTTCTGCTTTTGCTCAGTGTGCAATTGGCCATAAATGCAGGTAGTATAAACGCGGCAAAGTACACAGTATTCACAGAGTAATCAGTACTCTGCTGGCTCTATAGACGCTCGTGGGAGTTTTACTCACACAAAAATGTTCTGAGGGCAGAACAAAAATTCAGAAAGATAACCAATCAGACTGTAGAGGAAGTGGGTCTAAGCAACTGGAGGAGGGAGGACCAAGACATCTGATTGGTTGGACCCACCTCCTCTACAATCTTATTGGTCCTCGCTCTGAACCAATCATTTTTTCTTTCTGCCCTGAAAAACTCCAATGAGCTCTACGGACACCCAGTCCCACTGACAGGGAGCCACGGCCCCTATTGCAGAAGGTGGGCACAGCCAGTTAGGGAGGCAGGTGGTTCTGAAGTCCGGTTTAATCTGATACCTGTCAGTCAGCAGCACATTGTTGATTATTCTTGTGAGGCCTGTAATATTTCCTGTTTGTTATTGTGCAAAGTGCAAAACAAAATACGCTCTGTATGCACTCCTGAATCCAAAATCTGCTTTGCATTTGAACTACAGAGACCACCGCTATCACAGGGCACCTCTGTTAATCTACTCGAATAGCGCTTTGAAACACACATTTAGGGCCAGCAGGGAAACAGGCAAGCCAGGCGGTGCTGTCTGGATGTGAAGAGGCACTTTTCCTCACCAACTGATCCTATGAAAAACCACTAAAGCCAGTACACCTGGCTCACTGCGGTAGCTATGTTCATAATCAAATTTCCATCCAACCTTTCATCCATCTTGCATCCCTGTATAGGATGCTGGTCTATCGCAGGGCACATACACACACAAACACACACTCAAAGACTACAGGCAAAAACCAGTAGCTGGGGGAAACTCACTCAACCCCACACACAAAGCAGGGGTGGGATTCAAACCCTCAACCCTAGAGGCGTAAGGCACTAGGGCTACCCACTATGCCGTTAATCATTTTTATGCACGATTACTATTTAATTTTACCTCTGATGTCAGATGAGGTAAAATTTTAAAACCACCAGCAGGAGTTCATATCCGATGCGCAAAATTTCAGTGCTGGTGGGGGGGGGGCTACGGGTCGTCTAGGCTGTGTGCCGTTACTGAGGGCAAGTGCTGGAAAATAAGAAAGGGGACTGACGTCACAGGAACAGAGTGGAGGGGTGGGGGGGTGACTGCACATCACTTTATCAAATTTCTCCCCAGGATATCGAGAGCGAGGTCAGGGGAGGCCGAGCCAGAGGGCAGCGTGTAAAGCTGAGTGAAAACACCACGTTCTTCTAATAAGTTTGGGAGAGAAAAACATCCCCTTTCCCTGCCGTTCATCCTCCGCCTCTGATTAAATACCGTCCGGGTGCCAAAAAGAGGTTTAACCTCTGCTTCTGACTGAAAGGGGGGGTGAGGGAAAGGGGGGGGGGGGGGCATACTGCCAAAAGCAATTTGTGAAGCGCCTGACCGGAGAGCGAGCGGGGTGCAGGCTGGCGGCGCAGCCCGTCTCTGCCCCCCGGCGCTTTCTGACGGGGGAGTTAATATAACAGGCAGGTGCTGGCAGAGCGCAGGCCATGCGGTGGGGGGAGAGGTAGCGGGATGGATACCGGGGCTGGACTAGCGGGGGGCATGGGGGGGCGGCAGGGACACAGTGAGGCAGAGAGACGTGTGTGCTCGCACAAAATTGCCCCTAGGGCGGCGCTGCTGGGATCTTCCATCACGCCTCCAAAAGAGGCGCCGAAAGCCGTCATCGTGGGCCTTCTCTGGGCCGGCTGATTTCTTTATCTAATAGAAAGTAATGACAGAGGCAGCAGGCCGGCCCTCTCTGGCAGGGACCGGGGCCCCCGGGGAGTCGCCGGGCCCATTTTGCATGGCGGAACGCAATAAAAATAAATGCACGCGGGAGTCTATTTGGCTCTGAATGATGGCTAGCTTGTTGCTTATCGGAGCCCAATAAATCTCCATGCTTGGGTGAGAGATGAAAATGGTTATCTCATCATGGCAGTGCTGATGTGAATTTTGACTGACTTAGTGAAGCATCTCTGGGCATGATTTATCGGAGGAAGGAGGGAAGTTATTAAGCCATGGGAAAAAAAAATAAAAGAAATAAAGAGAAGTGAGGAAAAAAAACAGGGAATAGAGGGCAGATCATACCAAGTGGAAAGTAAATACAAACATCCTCAGGGATCTTGGTGCGGGGAGGCCGAGCACAGGGTGAGGGCTGGGGGGGAGGGGGGGCAGCTTTTACTGTGTTGTGTTCATGAAGAAGCAGAACTAGACCTTGGTTTTGATGTGAGTTTGACAGCTCGAGTGGAGCTCAAATGCAGCACCGCAGCCGAGTGCCAACGGCTCTATTCCAGGTGCTTCCGTGAGGCTGGCCATGTCCCCGCCCCCTTCTATGGAGCGGTACACACTGTCAGCGCTCAACACTTCGTGTTCGGCAGCGGAAATCGGCCATAAAGAACAGCTGTAATAACTATGAGAAATTCATACTGCTGTGATCATTTGTAAAGTGCTGTATAAACTAACTATGTAAGTAACACCGGTGAGATTATAAACCTATGGCACATACCCATGAGGGAAACGCTGAAATGAAATACCGCGAGGCCCTGCGGAGAGTCAGTCGTGTTTAGGCGACCACGGGATATGGACTGAGCGGAGGAGAGCAATACTGCCGGCCACTGTCGCCAGGACACACGTGCACAGGTGCAGCCTCTGCATCCACCAAAGCCGGCAGGGCTTTCCGCTATTCATCCCACCTCCTGAACACGCAGCCACACATGGCGGCTGTCTGATTACGGCCAGGCAGCTGCCCATGACTTTGTCGACAAGCGGCGCCAATATAATCGGCACTGTGTGTAACACTGGTGAACAGAAACATTAAAACTTAAGGGCAACCACCGTAAAGCAGTGGTATGAATTTCATTACACATTTTCTTTTACTAATATGTTACATAGAAAATATGGGTGTAATACATTAAACAAAATTATATATATATATCGATGAGCAATCCACCATAAAAAAATGTTCACAGTCGGAGCACAATTGTGATAAATGAAAAAGTTTGGTTTTATCACGGGGTAAATGAAAGGGGTTCTGCTCTTCCGGTGGTTCACAGCAGGTCATCAGCAGGAGGTCAGCAGGGTTCAGGTAACACAAAATAAATGCTTTGGGCTGTATTTATTTTTGCAAAGGGCGGGGCCGCGGCCTAATGCCCTGCCTGACGTGGTCACCCCCCTTTCTAATTGCTTGGCCCACTCACTGCTCACAGCCTGTGAGGGACAGCATGGGTGATGTGGCAAGACGCCTCCGATCCCACTTCTAATGATGCGCGCGGCGGCTGGCCCCAAGCAAACGGCCGATTTAACCCCGTGGGGGGTCTTAAAGACCCCGGCTGATATGTGACACGTTTATCGGCCGTTTTCCTGGGAGTGTCACCGCGAGGGGGAATGAAGCGGCCACCAATGGAGATGACTGGGAGAATTATGAGGCAGTTATTGTCAATCATCGGCCAGCCCCACCGCCACCGCTGCAGAAAGACCGAGAGCGCCCTCGAATGCGGCGCAGACCAGCGGCCCCCTCCCATCATCCCTCACCCTGCCGCCTGCCGCATATTTCTTCTTTACCGTTATTCTCCGGGCCCGGGGGCGATCCGAGGCCCGGCATTTGCACTCAAACAGGGCGCACATCTGCAAACCACCATTTTTCATACTTTCCCACATGAATAAGAAGATGAAAAATTTACATCATTTGTATTATACGACCGGGGTTATACACTGATATTAGTTTATCTCTTCTACTGTAGCCCGTTGCCTAATCAAGATGGATAGGTCTGAAGGACAGGCAATATTCTGGGCGCAAAGACTGAAGGAAAAGGCAGTGCGCCGATACAACACGGATTTCTAAGAGCGGGATAGACGGAATACGGAATACGCAAACATACGCTTTGGCCACCGAATCAAATACGCAACCCTCACGATACATGTGACAGCAACAGTCTACAGACTTTTGGAAGGACAAGGAACAGTTAATCCCAACATTACCATAATCACTTTCAGGATATTTACCAAACAGCTTAGGCTCAGAAAATCAGTCAGTCAAATGGGGGGGAAAAATTAAATGAAAATTAAACTTTGACACTGGACCATCTGCAGTGATGCTGGCTGTTCTACCTGCCAGTCTGAAAGGGCCCTTAACGATTGTCCACACTCTCATGTGGAAAACTCATCAAAGAGCTAATAATGCTTTTCATCAAGTCAACTGCAAACTGATTGTTCTTATTAAAACATAAATAAAGCATGAAGAATCTCATTTACTCGGAGGCAGAGGTGAACACATTTGAGAAATGTGTGTGACGGCTGTCTGCTTTATACTCAAATGTTTGTCTTCTAGACTGAACTTTAGTAAGAGACTAAGGAAAAGAAAGAACATAATTTGACGCGGTATAAAATGTCAGCGTCACCCCCATTATCACGATAACAGTGATACAGTATTAATATTATTTGTTTTACCATTAAAAGTAACTCATCATCTGCGTCTTATCATTAAGGGCCTTAGAGTGTTTCTGTCTAAACTTTCTAAAAAGTGTTTTAATGCCATTATAACTGTTGTATGCTTTCTGCAGGTGGGACACAAGTGTAGTATTTCAGAATAAGAGAAGACTTTGTGGGGATAAACACCTATGAATTTCAGGGTTTAAAAGGAGCAATGAAAGCGGTTTGTGGTGAGTCAGTTATGACCAGGCTTCACTCATTAAAATAATGATCCTTATTGGTAACGTTTGCTGACATATGGAAAAAACTAAAAATTGTTTTGCTTGCAGGAGAAATGGCTGTATATTTCAAGGAATATTTAGTAAAGGAAAAGTGAACTAATTAATCTCGTCAACTGGGGGGGTGGGAAGGGATGAAATAGAAGCAGGATATGGTTCTGAACCCCTCTGAAAGCAACTTTTTCGGAAAATACTATCAGTATAAGTGGTAACAAACAAACTAACATCTGTACTGTGTTTGTATAGAAAGAATGGGGGGGTCCTGCAGGTGGGGGGCAGGTGGCCGGACCTGCATGTCTTTCATAGCAAACGCAGGTGCCGACAGTCAGACAGGGGGCGATGGCGAGTCCGGCTCTGGTGAGGATCTTGCAGGTTCTCCCGGGCCTATGAAGCCAGAGAACCTGCAGATGTTGAGCTGCGGACACCTCGCCCCTCAGCTCTGTGACACAAACAAGCCGGCATCCGCTCCAGCATCCAAGCGGGGTCCTCGGAGCTCGGGGCTGTTATCTGAGCTATTTAGTGGCATCTGGTTGGGGGGAAAATAGTTTGGGGTGGGGGAGTGGTGAGCTGCATGCACTTTAATTAATTGAGGAGAGATTACACGGTCTTCCAACCGTGTAGTTTGTCATCAGAGTCCGTAACACATTTATATTAGATGTTTCTCCACAGTAACAGCAATAATTAAAAGCGATACCTCAGGATTTTTGTCCGTCATCTACCCTAAAGTCACAGCCTTGATGCTAGACTTCAGTAAACGCGAATAGGAACACTCGACATGCTGCTGCTGTTCAAGGCTGCCTGTAAACTAGCGTGGTCCCAGAAGGAGCACCTTCCCCACTGAAGGAACGGTACAAACATCCAAAGGCTTGCGTCTCTTCCCGCGGCTGTGCAGGTATTTCATGCACTTTAATCAGACAAGCTCTCTGAAGCACGAATATCTTTAACATGCGCTTTTAATGATGCTTATTCAACGGACGGTGCCTCGAACCTGGCAGCCACAGCAATAAGGGCTAAGGGATCCCAAGATGAGATCACCCTAAGCTCACTGAAATACTGCAGTCTCTGAGACAGCATACTGTGCAACGTGCCTCATGGCTGTACTACGGGTGCTGATACCAAGTGCACAGTGAACGCAAGCATGAGCTCTCTTTGAAGCCAATGGGGATTATTTGACAGTGACACAACATAGCCATCAATGTTTAGGCTCCGCTTAAAACATCATTCTGGAAGATTCCATGATGATGTTAAAGGATACGGGAGCTGGGGAGGCTCAGTGAGGCCTCCTACCACCAGGGCCGACGGTCTGATTGTAACCCCGGCTCTGTGCGTGTGTGTGTATGTATGTGTGTTGTCTGGTGTGTTATCCCCGTGGGCCTACATGTGTATCAGCAGAGTGTCCAGTACAGAGCGTACCCTGGCCCACACCCTCTGGTCCCGGGCTTGGGGCTCAGCGTGATCCCAAACGGAACATACGGTTCTGGAAAGGGGACGGAAATGTTCCCCGCGCTTTCCAGCACTATTTGCCAGACATTGAGGTCAATTTTTAATAGTAACGCATTGTCAGCCGGATGGGGTGGCATGGCGGTGCAGTGGTTAGCAATGTCGCCTCACACCTCTGGGACCAGCGGTCGAGTCTCTGCCATGGCTCCATGTGTGTGGAGTTTGCATGCTCTCCCCGTGTCATCGTGGGGTTTCCTCCGGGTATTCCGGTTCCCCCCCACAGTCCAAAAACATGTTGAGGCTAATTAGAATTACTAAATTGCCCATAGGTGTGCAGGTGTGTGCAGTGTATGGTGTGTAAGTGTGCTCTATGAAGGGGTGGCGTCCCATCCTGGGTTGTTCCCTGGTTTGCACTCGTAGCCTCCAGGATAAGCTCTGGATCCCCCCATGACCCTGAATAGGACAAGCAGTTACAGAAAATGGATGGATGGATGGATGGACATCTCCTGTGTCTATCACCTACTGAAGGATCAGAAGTACTGAATAAGGACATCAAAACATTCGGCAGACATACGTTGTTAGACACGAATATGAGCGATCTGGCTGGTGAATGCAGAAGCCTCCGACAGTCACCAGAGAAGTACTGCCAAAAAAAATACCATCGCTGAGAAAGAGTCTCCAGGGCAGCCAGACAGGCAGCGTGACTCCCAGTGCAAAGAAACGGCCCTAACATGGCAGGCAGGAGCACACCTTCTACCAACATCACAGCTGTGTGCTTCAGCGAAGGGCACTTCACTTCAAAACCGGGGCCTAATTGGCCACACACACGGTTAAAACGAGCAGGACGGATTCATGGGAATTAAAATGTCGTGCTGCCAGGGGTGAGGCGATTTAGAGTCTCACGTTAAAGAGAGCACGACACCTGGTCTGCAGTGCTGTGCCATGTGGGGCTCAGGCGACAGTGCTGCGCTGATGAATATATGCGCCGGAGAGGGGAGGGAGGCGGCCCTGCGCGGCCTTCCCACTCGGCACCTTCGGGGGTGGCAGGAAATGCCTCCCCCACCCTTAAGTGAGAATGGCGCATTCCTGTCTGACCCCAACGGCAATTAAAATGGACCATAAAACTAGCATAAACAAACACTCCACATGGCCACACTTCATACTTTACTACTCTACAATCAAATGGTAGCACACAGCCAATTAACACTTTATTTGGATAATTAGTGCTGACAACATATGTTGAAAAGGAGGATGGGATGCCTCAGTAAGGTCCTGCAAGTTAATAGAAATCAATTATTTCAACACTAGATATATATGTACATTCACACAAGGACAGAGTTGAGTTGTTAAAAGACTATTCCCAGAAACTTTCCCCACTGCTGCACTTAAAATTACGACCTGTTTCTAGTTTTCAAACATTCCTTTACAAAAAAAAATCAGTGTTCGATGGTGCTTTAATTTGTATTGTGAAATTAAATCTGTTTGATTTTTCTGATAATTACCTTCAATAATATAAAACTGATCTTTATTTCAGTAGACTTTTTTCAAACAGACTAAGATATTTTACAAATTCTTGTCACATCCCTTAGCCATGTAAAGCCCTCTTGCTGAAGCTAGACAGCGGGAGGACCCTGGCTGAGATGTATCCGTCGGCCAACATTAGCCTGGAGAGCGCGAGTGACCACTCTACATGCAGCCACCCACCGCAGTGTTCTATCAGGACAGACATATTTGAAACTTCACTTGAGTTCTTATTAAATCACAATTAATTTTCTAGAGTTCAAGGCGCGGGAGGGGGGGGGGGGGGGGGG
>JAODKC010000021.1:1208305-1223049 GCA_026777985.1 Mormyrops attenuatus | reverse complement strand
CCCCCCCCCCCCCCCCCCCCCCCCCCCCCGGCCAATAAAACAAACAGTATGAGGAACATGGTAGTCCCAGAAACACAAATATTATCTTTTCCCTAATACTAAACGACACTTCTTCGAATTTGGAAAAAAATTGTTGAGGAACAGCTAAGAATGAAAATGACACAAGGTGAAGCACAGAACCATTACGACACCCTAAAGAGAGGCTATGCTTATTTTACAGTTGGTCAACGAAACGAAGACTTCATACCTCATTTGAGAATGCAAAAACTTCCCGTTTTCCTTCTGCGAATGAGAGATGAGTACTGTCATCAGAAATGGCGAGACATACCACTTTGATCTTTATATACTTTTATCATTCAAACATAGCATCTCAAAGCAGGTCACATGAAACATATAGCTACAATGTAAACAAGGAACAAGGAAACACCTCAAAGTTTTTTGTTAACCAATATATTTCACAGACATGGCAGACGACAGCTTCAGTTTCAGCCTGAATGACTGGTTATGACTCATAATCTCTATAAAACAGGCCACATGCGTTTTTCTGATAAGTCCCCGCTTCCTTCCGGAGCTGCTCACTTTATTTCACATCACAGATGGGAGATAGCTAATTGCTCCAAGGTGTTCATCCAGGTTTCGACTATTAATCAAAGGCTACTAAATGTGCTTCGGTTAGATCTCTCAAAGATTAGGAAAGACAAACTAATGAATAACATTTTTAACACCCTAAGAAGGAAAAGGTAATCAACCCATTGTGACCTTACAATTTAACCAAAAAGCTGCTGTACCATAATTACGTTTCAGGCCAACCAGCATTAACCTTCCCTGACTTATTTTCCTGGGCAGAGTTAATCGATTACAAACTGCAGTTCAGGTCAAGTAACCCGATTCCTCTTCTTCTAACCCGTCAGCTGATCCCGTGAGGTCTTTAATGGAGCTATACGCTGCAGCATGTCTAATCAATATGTGATTACAGCACCAATTCGTGATGAATTCAGACATTAAAGCACATCAACCCTTGCAATTTCTCGTGATAACAAGAAACAAAATCAAATAGTCATTATTCCCTGCACTCTGCCTCCAAAGAGCGAAGGCTAATGAAGCAAATCAAGCAACATAACAAAGAAAGAGCATATTTACAGCAGGAACAGTGCTGATGCAGAAATTACACGGTTCTTGGAAGCACTCTATGAGTCCGAGGGCATAATGACCTATTGCACTGGCTCATTCCCTTATTAATCTGTTTACCGATTTATCGCCAAAAGTTGTGAAACAGAATCCACAGAAAAAAGCCTGCAGTGCGCCGGTCCAGGTTTCTGTCACTTCTAAATCACCTCATGAGGACCCACTCAAGATGTTCCATTAAGATGAATTCCTTCTTAATGCTAATTGGTCCTTAGGCTACGAGTCCTAGAAGGCCTGTCCCCATTGGTCCACTCTCTATGGGACATTCAGTCAGGGAGGGGGGGTAATGACTACCTGCTTCATCAGTCTGCAGATTCCGCCAGCTCTCTCGAGGGGCTCCTTCTCGCTCTGTAATTAACTCACATGCACAATCCGTAATTCCCATGTTTACAGCGATGATATAAGATGCGGAAAAACTAACGGCAAGCACATTAAAAGGTACAAAATTCACATTTAAATATTTCTTTGCTTTCACTTAGTAAGCTCCGGAGGCCATCCACTGGGTAAACCCCTCGATCATTTATTTATTTTCCAAAGTATCCCTATTAAATTTCCCCGATCTAAGGAGCTCCGGTCGCTGGGAAGTGGACTGGATCTGCTCTCCCCAGAGGCTTCTCCAGGGAAAAGCTGCAAATGACCTAAATAAAGGGTACTTCTGGGGGTTGCTGAGATGAGTCGGCCCCATTAAAGCTAAATGAGGCGCCTATTAGCCGGGCTGCTAACTAAGTGAGATCAAGCACAGTGCAGCTTACGTGCATCTTCATGTTCTTTGTTTACTTAGTTATAAAAGAGCCTGGAGCAGTTTTTTTCCCCACCCTACCCGCCTTCACTTACTCTTCCCTGTCAACCATCGTTATAACCATTTTAAAAACATTTTTAACCAGCATATCATACATAAATTTCCCAATGTGTCCAAAATTAAAATGATACCAATGCTGACCAAATAGCAGATGGAAATGAATTAACACGATAGCAATATTTGAAATATAAATGAAACATGTTTCAAAGCTATTTTAAATATATTTTAGCAATCACACCCTTTCTACTTTCCAATAAAACAGCATAAAATTGTTTTAACTCTCACTAAAATGATCCATTCATATAAACAGGAAATTAAAGTGAAAACCGAGTAATTCCTAAACTATCCTTATTATTTTGCATTTATTATTATTCTTTAGATTTTAATTTGACATTCATTCTCAGTTTTTTCTTCTCTGGAAATATGGGCTGCTGAGAATAATTATGTTAATGTTCACACGCATAAAACTTTAATATCCTCCACAAAACTTTTAAGCTGTTTTTCCCACATCTTTAATTGTTGTTTATAACCTCCAGCCCTCTTCAGTAATAACATTGAAATCCTGTTCTAACCTGTGCATCATTTCATGTCACTCACCCACCGTTGTTCCTCCCAATCTTTTAAATTGTAGTCAAACAACCGGTTACATCAGAAAATGCACAGTCTGGTGTGAAAACCGATGTTCAACACAATACAGTATTGAGGTCACCCCTACAATTACACAGTAGCGCAATTACCCTAGCCGGCTAATATCTCGACATACCCTGGCGTGATTCATGCTATCATTTGTTGTCTTTCCTTCCCTGGTGCCCAAAATGTGTATATGACCATTTACAGTAGTGATATACATGGTGAGCGAGTGGTGAGTGGAGAAGTTGAAAAGGAGGGTGTTTAGCTTCTAATGATGGCCAGGGATACCCCCGCCCCTTCCGTCACCTGTGACTCCAAGCATACCATGGAGGAGAGTTCCCCTCTAATTCTGAGCATCTTCACCTCAAAAAACCACCACATCACATCAAGCTTAGAAGATCAGACCAAAAGAAGCCACAACGGTCCTGCTGTTTCTCCCAGCATCTGTATCCACGCAGCAGCTCAGGCACTTGACATAATTTACCATGACAGGTACACTAGAATGCTTCTCTTCACACATCCCATCTTGCTCTCCTTTGAGACAGACAGACAGACACACACACACACAGATGAGAGTCCAGCTTGTGGTCGGAGGACAGGGTTAGGCCATTTATCTGACGTCCATGAAACATTTTCTCCACCAGTCATTTACACTTTGATGAACTTGGCATGGAGCTTAAGTGCCAGGCATCATTGCTACATTATGCACAGTGGCTTTTTGACTCAGGGCTTCTAAAACAGCCTTTCCTGTAGACCCGTGTTTCCCAATCCGGTCCTCGGGGACCCACAGCCAGCCCAAGTTTTTGCTCCCTCCGAGCTCCCTGCCAGACAGTCCACATTTTTCCTCTCTACCGGGAGCTGGGAGGAAGCAAAAACGTGGACTGCTGTGGATCCCCGAGGACCGGATTGGGAGAAAGTGCTTTAGACAGCTGACATTCGATTGGAGTAACTGAAGCGTACAAACGCATCCCAACATAAACTCAGTTCAGTCATATTTCTGATCCAAAACAGCATTTCTTCACTCCCTCGCTGTCTATTCATCTGGCCCTTAAACTCATTCAAATGATTAAAAGCATTCATAAAAACTACTACCTGATAACAGGTTTACTATCCTTTATTTTAAAACTATTCAAAACTGTTTTCGGCTGGCCAGAGAAGGCCGGCAAACCCTGAGCAGGCTTCCTGAGAGCCAGCCGGGTTCATATGAAAATCGACAGGAGCGTCACACGGAAATGCCTTTGGTGAGCCAAAATTACAGTCCACGCGGCTCAAGCCAGTCAGTGTGATTTATGCAGGTTATTACTGCCCATTACAAGACAAAACAGTAAACATACAGACATGCAGACAACGGGCCTGTCTCTTGGCACAGATGACTAAGACAACGACTTTGGCTCGGTGACCCTGCACGTCTCAGTAGCCAATATAACATTCACAACAACAACCTAACTGCAGCCAAGACTAGGACCTGCATCGTGCCCAGTCTTTTTACTGTGCTTATCAATAAACCCTGTCTTATTACCTAATCCTGCCACAGCACTGTGATGTATTTTGATGCCACTGCTTGCAAAAAACAAACGACACCCTACATAATACCAAGTTCCTGTTGAGCACAGCCTCCCATTCAGAGGTTTGATGGAAGCCCTTCACGTTGGCTTCCACTGCTAAGAAACACCAGCAGAGAGAATGACGGCCTGTACCAGCTGGACACACCTGACTGCACTTGTCACACACGGCCCCATAACTTTAACACAACTAGTCTCTCTCCCCTGTACTCCTGATCCATATGGAAGGATGTGAAAGCCTGTACAACATGCAAACGGGCACGCTGCATCATTGGTTCACCACAGAGGGACCTATTAGCCACACTGGCAACACGGCATGACAGAATGTCTACAGCTAGAATGGTTTTGGTGAGAGTTCAGTCAATGCTGTCTCGTATTTCAGTTAATCTAATTGTACAGCTGGTTTAATTTTAACTTAGCCTTGTGTTAACAGACCATAACAAATAACCGTAATCTGCCAGTACAAAAAGCTAAAGCATGCCAAACTCATACGTGATACCATGCCTTTCCCTGTCTCTGAATTGTCATCAATTTGCATAAAGAGTGCTAGCTGGAGGTAAATGCATATATAATAATCCATTAGAAAGCTCTTCTTTTTTTCATGCTGTAAATAAGTTTGCATAATGATGGCCTGTATCACACAGGGACTCTGGGATGAACTAAATCCTTAAGCCATTTCTAACTCCTGCATTCTCCTGATAATAAATTATTTAACGACTGAGGGGAAAAGTTCTTACAGCCATATGCTCCTTTACAAGCTTCTGGAACATGTTTCAAGTACTTCCTTTGGAAAGTACTTGGAAGTAACAGAGCCCCTGGGTGCACACATGCGTCCAGCGTGGGCTGGACGTTCAGACAGGTGTCTCGGCATGCGAGAAGGCAAGATGAGAGCACGAGGACTGGGAGGCTGACAGGAGACAAGAGGACTGCTCAGGCCTGCACTGACATATCTCCCTTCATCCTCTTTCTGAAATCAAAATAACTTTGGGTGTCTGTAATTCTTACATGGCTTGCCTCCCATCACATGAACTGTGATATTTCTGACCTGTATTAACTGAATGATTTAAGTTCTCCTCTCAGTAACACCTAAAGTATGACTCTCTGCTTTCTGGTGACCTTTTCCTGCTGTCCCTCGCTGCTCTTAAATCCTAAGTGTGCACCCCTTGGGGATTCTGTGTTACAGCTTGTTTGGTATTTGTTGTGGGCTGTCAAAGCATATAACTAATCCACCTTGACTTTTTTTTCCTTGACAGATGTTTAGCAAAAAGTTCTGTGATTTAGGCTGTGATTTAGAGTCCTTTTTAAAGACGTTCACCAGCACCTGTTCATCAAAGTTGTAACTTGGCATTTGGTGATATTGAGAATTGCCAACTCCGTGGTTATCAAATAAATGCTCCAGAACTTGAAGAACAGCATGTCAACCCTCCCATACAAAAGATGCTTCCTACAGAAAGAACGTCATTGAATTTTGGGCCATTAGAATTTCCAGCTGTTGATGACAAATTTATTGATTCTCTAAAACTGACTAGATATATGGGCTCTTTCTTCCACTTTATCTAAGTCAATGACTCTTAGATATTCCACATAACCACACAGTGATCTTGTACATCCTATGTATTCCTTTGGAAAGGTAATCTCATGGAAGGTTTGACTTCATACCTCTTTTTAAAATCTATGCTTTACAATCTACATTCATTATATTCCAGATTTTTTAAAGTTATTTTTCAACTTCCTTCCAGAATGCTCTTTTTGTCCCTTGAGGCTTCTCGAAAATTTCTCACACCACACTTGCTTTGGGCCCTGGCTGCTTTGTGTACTCATTTGTTATTTGTGCCAGAGATGTGTATCTTTATCCTCGAGCAGTCACAGGTTGTTAGGGGCTTAACCACATGAACAATGCAGTGGAACAGACAGTGCAGTGCGTCAAAGGCCAGCTCGGGAACAAATACGGATATGCCGTTCTCACAAAATGCAACTGGGGAAGATCTCCACTCTCGCCTCACTTCTGTGATTCACCCCCCCCCATTTTTAACACAGTCTTTTATAGGATTTTGAGGGTATTATCATGGAGGCATTATGTGATCTCATTATGAGGTTCGCCACTCTGAGGTCTGAGGCTTAACTCAAGAGTTAACCAAACAAAAGCAGAAACACGACGCGTCGCCTGCATCGGGTGCAAACACAGTCACTAATTTACCAGAATGGCGGGCATTTGCGCAAACTATTCGGAGCCGGAGGCCAAATTTGGCCAAGAGTCATCCTGCATATCTACGCAGCTGAAAAGAAAAACAAACGCTTACAGTACGTTATATTCCGCCCTACTCCCGTAGTAAAGAAAGGACCGAAGAGGAAACTGAAGTTGGTGAACTTTCGAAAAGCTCAACTAAACATGGGGCGTGAAGAAAAGAAAAGGATCCATTTTGACATTTAGCAGAAATATACTGTCCCGACATGTTACTACAAACGATTCCATTTGCTAAACCCCACCCGCTGCCCCCCACCCTCCCCCTCGGGTTATTTATCTACACCTGTGTGAAAACGCCTCTGGTTTCAGGCTAATGCCTTGTCGATGACACTCCCCGGAGAATCTCAGGTGCTGCGCTGCACCCCAGCCCCCCCCCCCGAGGAATCGTATGACTCCTAAAGCCGCGGACGGGGCTACGTTCTAACGATGGTCTCGCTGCAGGTCCCACGCTGGCACCCTTCCATCATCACACCTACCATCCCCATTGCGACTCTTCCGCTTGCAGCTCGGCCCACGGTGCTGCGCAGGTGGCTTTATACTGCACGTATGCAGGCGCACAAATCTGCTTCGCGCTGCGTCGGGGGAGCGGGAGCCGGGGCTGGGAAACGGAGCTGGTAATGAAGTCAGACTGAGCGTGGCACGCATCCCTGGCAACGTTTGCCGACAGCTTTGAGGGCAGATCAAGTAATAGCTTGCGATGCACGGATAACTCACGCGGCCCGATAACACCACAGGTGGCATACATGGGGGAAGAAGGCTTTTTCTGAGACTCACGCTGGGTCTGTGCTGAGCATGGCAAACCGATTTTACTGTATCTAATAAACATACAGGGAGAGAAAGGAAAATCACTCACTCTCAAAAAGAGGAGCTCCTTTTAATGTTAAAGACCACCGAAATATGTGGAAATGCATAGAAGTCCCCGGAAACTAATAAGGATCCATTGGAGAACTTCCAGATCAGTTTAGCGTTTGAGAAGATGAAAGGTCTACCAGGAGCTTTGCGATACGCGGTGGCGTTTTATGAAACTCATACAGCATGGATTCCGGCTCTTTCCGGAAAAGCCTGCCCGGCCGCTCGGTGTATCCCGTGTCCCTACCTGCAGCGAGGCTGACTGGGACGTCGCACATCCAGTAAGGCCAGTTTTAAAAACTGCAGGAGTGGGTAGGCTACAATGGTATTAAAAAACCAACAACGAGGGGAAGAGAGAAAAAGAACCAAGGGAAACGACTGGCAGTTTATTTGTCACTCCTATATCTAAGCCTTATCTGTCATTTAAAGAAGTATGAACAGGAATGTTAGACGAGTTGGATTATACCACAATCCTGCCCCTAGATCCAACAAATCCCTTTTTTTAAAGTCTTAGCCTACCTCAATACAGTGTCTATGGAGGATTCACTCATACAACACGATTAACGATTTTTTGCTAATTTACTGACCAAATATTCATCCCTCCGCATTAAAACACTTGGAGAGAGCTAAGTAAAGTGCTGCGAACTGTGCTGTACTGGTCAGCAGAGTGACAAAACCTCAGAAAATAGGTGACCATCTCTTCCAGGAAGCCCTTCAAGGCCCTTAGTGTTCACTTAGTCTATGAACCTCCATGGCTCAGGTTTACTGGACCTGCTTCTTCCTTACAGAGCATCCTAAAAGATGTCTTCATAGCCTCTAAACAAAACACTGACACTTTAAAATAGGAACTAAAGCATTTATCACTGTTATATATATCGGATAATTCCAGTGACACCACAGTGTATGAAAGGTAATTGAGGATCTCTAAGTACCTACCGACTATTAAAATAATACTTCAGTCACACACAGATGTCTAGGTGAGGCTATTAACCTATAAGGTCATAAATTTAGACACACTTAAATATCCAAGAAATATGAGAGGACTCTAAGTATCTAAGGTTATGGGGCCGACGGGAAAGTTTGGGTTGACATGTCCATTAAAGCGGCGAGCACCTTCATCCTCACTTGGTTCTGAGTCACTCTCGCTCTGCTGCCCGGCGATCCCCCTCACCTTTCACTGCTACCGCTCTAGCCGCCCACCAGCCTATAACCTGCTACACTAACGCCATCACTCTGGCATTGTTGCATTCCGCTAAGTCGCTCTCCTCCCCTCTCTCTCTTCATGTCCCCAGGGCTTTCCGAGACCACGGGAGTCTAAACCCTCACTGAGGAGGAGAGCAAGGTACATCGCTTCCCAGCTCGGCAAAAAGAAAAGAGAAGAGACAGCCTTAACAGTTTTTATGTACTCACCTTTGCAAACAAATATCTGTACTTACAATATAAAGATGCCTGACTCTGACCCAAACTAGTCTTTTATGTATTAACGAACTGTTTTTTTTCCCATCTTATTACCTTTGTTCGTAGAGCAGGTACATTTATTGTTATCATTATAAACTTTTCTCCACACAATAGTTCATTTGTGTAATTTTCAAGATCTGCTTGCTTGTTTAGGGTTACAGTAACCTGGGAAGGATAAAGTGACATTGGTTCCATACTGGTCCATCCATCCATTTTCTACACCTGCCAGTCCTATGCAGGGTCGCAGACGTCCGGAGTCTATCCCGAAAGCTACAGCCGCAAGGCGGGGAATAACCCAGGATGGGGTGCCATCCTGTCATAGGACACTCACACCTGGAGGAATACCCATGAGGACATGGGGAGAACAAGCAAACTCCACACACTTGGAGATTTGAGCCTTACTGTAGTTCCAGGGGGGTGAGGCAACAGTGCTAACCTCTGAATCCCCATGCCACCCCGTCGACCCTGCTCCACACGCAGACAGATATACATAGCGAGTGTGATTTAATGTAACAAACTCAGCGGAATTATGTTTTTTTACAGAGTGGGAGACACCAAGGCATGCAGGTGGAAAGCATGTGCACACAGGAAGAGGAAGGGGAAGCTTCACAGACACAGGCCTGAGGCCAAACGAACCTACAGCCAGACTATTGTGATGCTTCTGAGACGGTACCACTGAACATTGAAATGCTGAAAAGCTGATAAGTGGCACTTCGACCTCTTGGTTGGTTCTCCTCAAGGCAGCTCACTAACATTCAATCATATGTATTTTTTACATTCCAAAAGAAGCATAATCTGAGCTAGATAAGATTTTAACAACTCTGAGCTATTAGTTAGGTTCTCCCCAAACGAGCTTGATTGGCCGAATGGCCTCCTCTCGTTTGTAAATTTCTTATGTTCTTATAAAAATAGAATACAGCATATTCAATGCCAAAGGTTTCATATTTAACATAGGCCTATTAAAGAAGTGTTACTTATCTTGGGAAATAAAGGTCACATAAATTCTGGCATAATAAAAGTGAATTTCATTGACCATACGCATGTATAAACTGTACAGGGCTATGCCGCATATTAAGTATCACTGCACACTATTGCCAATCCAGCAAATATGCTGCACACAGTTGCAAGAGATGCTTCCTGAATGTGGCTTCAAGGTAGTTTTTTAATCCAAATTCAAAGCAATTAAATACCCATTTAGGGATATAAAGAGCACTTTCTGACGGAGAATCCAGGGTTGCTCGGGGCAACCCTTTGCAAACATGCTAAAATGGGATATGACTCTCATATTAAAGATGGTGAAATACCATGACACACGCTTATCCTCCTGAGCCTTCATCCCACCAAACAGACGCAAAACAAAGACACTCGTTCATTTTGGCTCTTTGTTCCATTGTTTTTGTTTGTTTTTTTTTTAAGCAATCTTAAAACATTAAAGTGTCTTTGCGGTTTAAATTCGGCACGGCGACCACATTCTGCCTCGCTCGCGATCCAGCGGCTCATCGGTTATGAGCTGAAGCTTGCCGTCTGCGGGTGAGATCCAGCAGCGACGACCATCTCATTATGGTGTCTTTTTCGGTTGTGCTCTGTACCGTAGCCTAATGCCCCGAGTTGAAGGGCGTACCAACCTAATTATGTCTAGACTCTTCAATGGTTCATCACTTTTATAATTAGACAGATTCCAAGATCAACTTTTTTTCATTTCTATGACCCCACAACATTAAACAAAATCATAACGAAAAGCTGTATATTTTGAAACGATTTAAAAGCAGGGATGAAATAAAAATTGTTCTGCATTTAGGTTTCAACTTATTTTTTTCTGCTAATGATTTGACTTCAGAATAATAAAATTAGATTTTTTTACTTAGCCAAAGATGAGATTGTTCTTAGTCCATCACTATTCACCTTTTTCCCATCACCGATCGCTACCTGCAGCGATTCAGCCCAGTAACCAGGCATTTATTAAACCATGCCTTAAACTGTGGCCCTGCTTTACCTTGTCGTATTTTATAAGGCAGGATCAGAAGCTGTATACTTTACAGCACAAATGCTTCTCGTTTTCTGAATACAGGAGCGATTGAGGTCCCTCTACCGTCTGGCTTCCAGCTGGGTTCTTTGGACGCGTCAGGAAAATTCTGCAAATATTCCCCCGCTGAGGTAACAGACACTTTCTGAGCTCTCACCCAAGTACGAGCCAACAGTGGCGAAGGATCTGGAGCCCAGCTCATCATGAATTATTGAGTCTGAGATAACGGAAAGGCCAAGAGTGCTGACCAGGCACAACACCTACCCACTTTGCATTAAAATTCCCCATTCAGATTCTTATTTATTCTTATTATTAATCTGTACTGATGCAAAGGCACACATACTTTTTTACACCATTTTATCTGTCAACTACCCATCAAACATGTCACAAAATGTTTTAAAATCAGAATATATTTAATATAAAATTGTTTTCTTAGCTGAACTGTAAAAGCACCGCTCATAATACATTTTCATGAAAGGCACATGATTGCAACCTAAAATAAACCAAGAAGGGCTGCCATCCTGGGCTGTACCAAAGCCTCATGCCCGGTGGTGCCTGAGACAGACACTGGGTCCTCGCAACCCTGCTCAGAGTAAATGGCTCGAAGATGGACAGATCAACAAAAATAAAACTTACCTTAACATAAGAACAGCACTCTATATATAATCTTTGGCAAATGTAGTTAGTGTGAAATTACCAATGAGATACACCATGTATATATATATATTATTACACTCTATATATATATATATATATTATATATATACACACACACTGTACACACATATTTATAAACACACACACAGATATATATATATATATATACATATAGAGACATACACATCCTTAAGGTACGATTTTATTTTAAGGATATTTAGGTATTTATAGGCTATTAAATATGAAGAAAATCTATTTATCTGCATACAGCTTTTTAAAAATCCATTAAAGAAATTACCAAAATTAAAAACTAATTTTGTGTTTTTATAATACTGTAATTTTTTTCAGACTTGGTTTAAAACTGGAATGCATGATAATCCTGACAAATTGGCAAGAGTGACCAAGTCTGAAGGTTTGAAGATAATTAATAAGCTGAAACAATTCTGGCATTACCAGCCCGTCCAGTGCAGACAGTGTTCTCACCCAAAAGGCCCTGTACTGATCAGTATCAGAAAACATCTCAGATTTTCCCCTAATTCCTTTTATCCGACGATAAAAAAAGCAAAGAAACAGCAACTAACGTTCTTGCCACTGTGAAGTTGAGGAAAACTTGGTGGCAGTGTGAAGAAAAGTCATTCCTTTTTACAAGATAAACTTTGAGAGACAGAATTAAATATTGAAACATCTTCTCTGGCTCTTTGAAGAAGGACAACGCCTGTCCTTTGTTTTGGGCCGGGGGCAGTGCGGGGGTGGATAATAGGGCCTTTGTGGGATAGGCTCCTGGCTCCCCCCAGCGGCCTCGGGGCTCAGCCCCGGGCCTGGGGGGCTCTTCCTTACCCGCTGGCAGCCCACAGACAGCCTAATTACCCTGGCAACTGTGCTACTCCTCAGTCTCCATAATTAGAAAGTTTTGCTGCTTGATCCTGGCTGCCAGAAAAAGACTATGATCTGTGGCCTCTGCGCTAAGTAATATGTAAACAATAACGCAGCAAAGGTCAGGACAACCCGACAGAGGAATGCAGAGGAGGACCGGGGGCACCAATCAAAAGGCATTGCAAAAACAACGGACGGGCTTCCTCACCGAGATTTCGGCAGCCCGTTTTATAGCTGTGAGAGTGCCGATAACTGCAAGGCAGCGGCCGAGCGGCGAGAGCTATCTGCTCTGGCGCTGAATCAAAGGGAGTGTGGAGGAGAAAGCCAAGCCCACAGGTTATCCTTCAGGAAGAATACCAAGTAGTTATCAAAAACATTCAACTTCAAAAGCAGCTCAATTTTCCTATATTAGAAGTGTTTGGCCACAGCCTCGGGCCTATTCCCAGGCAAAGAAAAATGTTAAAGATGTTTGTACCAGTTCGCTATGGAGAAGAAGCCATAGAAAAAAACATGTTCTTAAGTGCTAGCGGGTCCATCCGCAGCCTCAGCTACACAATCAATCACCCCAGGTGCCACTATGATGAAATACAATCCACTTGTGCAACTTTCACGCACCCCCTTCTGGGCTTCACATCGCCCACTTAAGTCGATTTGAACATTGCTGTCCCGGGATGCCTTGGATACCTTGAATTAACTTGGATAACTTGAATTTTGGTCATTGCAAACTAGTGGTGTCCCCTGGCTGCTATTTTAGGAAACAATCCTGAAATAGCCACATTGAAAACAGTCGTCCATATTTTTAATGGCTTCGACGGTTAAATATGGCTGCTTGCACTCTAAACGGAAGATACACGTAATCAGATGCTTCGATGTACAGCATTTTACCATGATTTGCCTGTAACCGATTTGTAATAAGGTGTCGGCACAGGTGGATTAGCAAAGGACCAACGTAAATAAAATGCTTCAGCTAACACAATGTGGCCTGTTGACCAGCTCTGTTCCACCTAATCAGGGATCAGAGTGCAGACAGTTTTGGATTATATGCACTCCTTAGCCAGGATTACCGCAGTACTCCGGAGCTGTCGCTGTATCAATACAGCGCAGATTTGCCTGAAAATGGGCCAGTGAATAGAGAGATCAAAGCAAAATATAACAGCCTGTGAAAAGGTGAGGGCCAACGCAGACATCCCCGTGTCATGAAACACACATGGGGCTTCCAGGAGCTGGAGGGCAGAAGCATTTACGGCGAGCCACACCGGAAAAGTCCCCGGTATGGGTACAGAAGGAACTGGAGACAGATGGAGATAGGGGAGTGAAGCCGGCTCGACGTGCCGGCGCGCACACGCGGGAAGGCATCAGCGGCGACAAATGTGCCGGTGTCCCCGGCGTGCCCAAATCCCACGCTCTCATTCAGCCAGCGCGCTGGCAGCTTTTCTGCATGAGAGAAGGGGTTAAGTTCCCATAATGCTCTCAGAGGGTTACGCCGCTCCACGGCCAAATCCGCCCAAGTCAATATACAGCAAAACCACTTATGAGGCACGTCGGAGGAAGCCACGCGCATTTCAGGGAATGCTCATCTACATTCTCAGGGGCCTCTTAAAGATACATCCCAAAATAACTTACACAACCATCATGACCATAATAAACAGTGGAAAAGAAAATAAAATAAGAATTGTGGCTTACAGTTAGGAATGGTTACAAACAGGCTGGGGAGGTATCTAACTGTTCATATGTCATACCATCCAGAGATTACACTGTGGTATACAGTATTTTCAAAAGCAATACTTTGAAATCTTGGCGATAAAATTCACTGAGGTTCCCGCGCAATAAATGTTATACTGTGTTACAGGCAGTCCCCAGGTTACGAAGCAGATCTGTTCCCTAAGCTGGTCTTTTAGTCGAATTTCTAGGTAAGTCAGAACAATAACAACACAGTATGTGATAATAAGAGAAATACGGCTAATATAGTAATAATAAATCTACACAGGGTACTGTACCTTATGCCAAGAAACCGCTGAAGCCGCGTAATGTTTTCACGAGAGTCACAAAGTAGTGCGTGAATTTATTATTATGAATCACTCAAATTTTTAATGCAATAGGCTTTTTTAAGTCGAAAGGTCTTAGCCAGGGGACTGACTGTATAGCCGAAATACCTCGATATACCGTATTACCATAATACCATCCAATTCCAGATACAAATTCAGGTCCTGGAAAGAGTGTCTGTCCTGTTTCCTTTCTACTGACAAAGGAGAGGACCTCAGCACTTTTCCTAAAGATGGCCACGTGCCTCCGCTGAGGCTGGCTTCAGCAAACTGCCAACATTCACATTATATTAGAGATGCAGAAGATACCAAAGGGTAAGAGGGAGTCAATGGTGACCCTATACCCAAGGTTCAGAAACAGTAAACTGCATGTACATGATGTGTGTGATGTACGGCGCATGAGAACTCATTTTATCGGGGG
>JAODKC010000021.1:1137740-1208205 GCA_026777985.1 Mormyrops attenuatus | reverse complement strand
CCCCCCCCCCCCCCCCCCCCCCCC
This sequence comes from Mormyrops attenuatus, assembly GCA_026777985.1. Classification (NCBI taxonomy): domain Eukaryota; kingdom Metazoa; phylum Chordata; class Actinopteri; order Osteoglossiformes; family Mormyridae; genus Mormyrops; species Mormyrops attenuatus. The sequence goes on along the minus strand of JAODKC010000021.1, from coordinate 1,208,181 downwards.
CCCCCCCCCCCCCCCCCCCCCCCCCCCCCCCCCCCCCCCCCCCCCCGGGGCTTAGTGTACGGAAGAAATGACCTCCCTGCTGAAGGCCAGATGGCACTTCAGACACACAGTGGGTACCAATTACCTCAAGGTTGCACAAACTCCCAACAGGACACGGTTTAAAAGTCACACTGTTTTATGGGAGCATTACCAGTGGCTTATAATGTTTCCAGTTCAGCTGGTTACCTGTTCACTGGGTTCCTCTGGAAGCAGAACTAAAGCTCCCTCTTCATTTTAATCATCCCTCATATCCTGTTTTATACATACCAGTGTGTGAGTCCTAATGTGACATTATACATGTATAGTTTGGAAATATTATGACGAAATAAAACGTGCCGTGAAAGGCCTGTTACTGTCACCTGCCCATTTAGTCGGCAGTTCTGGCATCACGTTAACTTTCGGACAATATCAAGAATTTAATTTCTATTACAACCACGGAACATGGTGGCAATCTATAATATGACTCCATCCAGATATGGACATCAGGTCAATTTGAGAGGTTACAGCACTAAAAAATTATCACCAGAAAATTGAAAGTTCAAGCCTCAATAAAGGCTAGTGAAGGTTATGTAACAATGAAACACTTAATTAAACGTAAGACTTAATAAATCGTTAAACTGAATTATACTGTAGAATGTCTTTATGGAAAATGTAGTAACTAAGTATAACGTGTATCCACCGTCGATCACTGGCTGATGAAAATTTTGCATGTAGTATTTTCCCTCCAGATTATTCCATTCCACCATTAAAGCACACGGTGTTTGAAGGTAACAGTAGTTAAGTGTAGTGGGTTGGGTACAAAGGGCCATTGTTTGGGTTTGAAGGACCATCCCAGGCATAATGACACACCCAGACACGCCTCACAGGTACACAGCTAGCCAGCAGGACAGGAAATGCTTGGCAGCCCTATCAAAATACACAAATCCCTCTCTCTGCAGCAGGGGTATGAAGAGGAGGCCTGAGCACGTGGTTCAGGTTAACAAGGCCTGGCTGACTACCCCATGTGCCCGACCACACCCATGTCACGGCAAAAGCCCAGCCGGCGATTAGCGATAGACCAGTTCGCATTCAGATTGCACCTAGGACTTCCCTTCCTGGGTGGTTCCTTCACCGATGTCGGTGATGCCACAGATAACATTCCCGTTTCCGTAAAAATGATAATCTCATTAGGGCTTTAATCCATTCATATACATAAAGAACGTATCTGTATTTAACAGTATCCCCAATGTCTAAATGTTTCCATTAAGCCGAGGCCCCGATGTTTAACGCCAAGGTGCCTCTCAGGCGACACTTACCAGTAAACCAGTTCCTCCTGGCGACAATCCAAACACGTTTACACTTCATTTTGCGAGACACATTGACTAAATTATTCAAGTCTTCAATTTTCAGTGTAACCATTCAGATAACGTATAAAACGCAATTTAGGGGTTAGTGTGGCACGCAGGGACGCCTGGCGGAAAATTAGTCCAATTATTCAAATATCAGTTGAATCTGTCAAGGAGCGGCTCCTTGGATGGGCCACACGTGTTAAAAAATTAACAGTCCTTTAGCGCATTTAAATCTGATTGTGGCTTCAATGGGGAGCCCGCAGCCTCGATGAAAAACTTGCGGGATTCCAAACGAGCGTATCTTTGTAGCACGTGTGTGATTCACTTAGAAAGCGTACATCGGCGTCAGACAAGCTAATGGGCCGCAGGCGCGTGAACCGTGCCAGAAAACCTGGGCGATGCATAGGGGCGCCATTGTGGGTCGAGGGACCTGATATGGACGCCGGATGGAGAGGAAATAGGTCCGTCGTAAAAAAAGGAAGTGCAGCAGCTTTGGCCGGTGGTGCTGAGACGGAATCCCGATAGCCAACAGAGCCGTCCTGCCTCGCGGGCCGCCTGCTCGCCTGGGCTGCCCACTTGGCTCTAATTATATCCCAGTCAGCCTCCCAGAGCCCATGCCAAGCTCATAGAGCATGGGGAGCCTGCGCAAGCTTCGGACAAGCTCTGCATGACAGGATGGGTACCCAAGATAACAGATTAGGGTGAGCGGGGCCGGACTCGGGGGACTCGGGGGAACAGCCAGCACAGCCATGCGCGGAGCGCCAAGTCCCCGACCCCCCCACCCAGCCCAGCACTCGGATCTGCCTGGCACACGGCGTGTGTGTACGTGTGTGTGTGTGTGGCTCACTGCTGCTCCTCCAGGATGGCACGCTCTTTGCTAAAGCTCGGCAGATTAAACGTCGTTAACCGAGGCCAACCGAGTCCCACACTGCTAAGGCTATTATAATTAAAGAATAACAGCATGTTGCATTCTGGGACCGCAAGCACTAGCGCCTGCTTCCCAGGCCCACTGCTGGAACGAACGCCGCTTAGCCGTTTAGGATTTGCCACCCCGATTAGCATGGCTAGCAGCCCTGTGAAAGCGTAGCCGGCCCCCTAGCATTAAACTCAGCTGGGGTGGGACGTAAGAATACCACCACCATGCAACACGGCGCATTCCTGTCCCTATTAATCAGCAACAATATGTAGAGGAACAGTGCCGGAACCACAAGCAGAAGCACTTTGATGTCAGGAGTTGAATGTGAAGATACTTATCTGATGGAAAAGCCCCATTATACACAATAACAGACGGATCCGGAAGCGGGAAATGAAACCCTATGGAGGACGGTACCCTACGGACGAGGATCGGATCAAAACAGCTCGCGGCCACGCGACGGCAGGAATGGCGCGGACGGGGTGCATTTTAATTCACAGAAATGTAATAAAAGCGCTTTACAGGCCGTTTCTCAGTCCTCATTCTTGCCCGCAGGTCCTCCGACGAGGTGTTAACAGCCAAAGAAGGAGATCCCTTTACAGGTCCCTGCTTTAACCAGAGCAATTAATACAAAATTTTGTCATATCTCGGCCACGTGTTAATTGCCTCTCTTTTAGCGTAAACACTCCTGGCTCCATTAGTGCCGCTGCTATCAGGGGCAACAAATCAGCTTGCTAATGAGAAGGCCTCTGTGCAAAACCTCGGCATAGAGACAAATATCAGCGGATGAAAGAACGCAAGCAAATACAGCCTTTAATTACTGTATCTGCGTCTGCTAGAAAACACTGATAACAGAAATATTGCCCTGCAGGCTTTTTCAGGCAGCGTCTCGCTAAGTAAACTGTATGTTTTAATCAAGCCGGGGAAGCGCTTGCTGACAGGAGGCAGGGCTCAGCCTGAATTATCGGATGCCACCGGTCTTTAATTAAAGTAATCAAAGTCCTTCCCTGCGATGACGCGCTCTCTGGCACGGGGCACCTCCGGCTTGCGGCGCAGCGACTTCCCCTCCCTGGAGTTTCGGGGATTGAGCTAGTGTCTCACTGGAGCTGGTCAGTGAACGTCAAGCGGTGACCCCGACGTGGCAAACAGCAATCCGTAGATATCAGCACCTTGGGGAGGATCTTTGAAAAAGGCAACACAGCAAATCTCGTCCAGCCTTTAGCTGCATGGGTGACGGCAGGTGCAGAACCCGTCCCGTAGCTCAGATTGGGGTAATGCGTGGGTTTGAGGAGATATGATGGATGTGTGAACAAAAAACAATAAAAAGAAAGAGGGAGAAGCTGTAGATGAGGAGCGATCAGATATGAGCTTCCAGTCCAAGGCGAAGCTGTCTCAGACTACAAAGACCTCATACCGGCATCGGCACCACAACAACTGGCGGTTATGACTCGAACAATCACGGCACTCATTAAAATCATGACGACAGGCATAAGAGCAGAGACACACACGTAACACATGCTCACAGACCCGCAAACACACACCATGCTCCTGCCGCCGATGGCAGCTGGTCCGAAAGCCGGCTAATGACGATGGCATAAATCAGCCGGAACGGCTGTGCCGTGACCGCGTCTTACGGTCCCGGCCTGTCGGAGCCGAATCCGGGCAGCTCGCGGCTTTTCTGCCTGTGTACGTGAGGGCTTACAAATTGCTCTTGGCACGGCTGCGGCCTTTGTGACGAGCAGTCTTCTTAACGCTCCATCTGGAGGCCTGACCTCATCGCCTTGGCATGGAGAGGTGCCCCAGTCCCGCTTCTGCAAGCCTCGGGTAAGATGGTCGCCGAGATTCAATGAAAAGCTCTTGTCAGCTCACCGAAAACGTACAAAAATTCCACCAGGCGGCGGTACTGGGGGGGGGGGGCGGGCATGGAGGTACCATTACTCAGTCCGCGGCTCCAGCGGCTTCCAAACAGCAGGGCCCGGTCGGCTCTTAACGGCCTCATTTTCTAAACGGCCCAACCGCTGCGAGAGAAACGGAAGCAACGCACTAGCATCCAGATTTTAGCGAATAATTACCGGCGGCCGTCTAAGGGCGTCTTCCCAGGCGGCGGTGCGGGATAGGATGACACCAATTTATTCTCCTCTCAGTGCCTGTACGCCGGTGCTGTTCCTGGGTCCGTTTTCTTGTTGGGCAGGGCCTGGACAGAGGCGTCCCTGCCTTGGATAGCCAGCTCATTACAATAAAAGCGGCACCGATGCCAGCTTACCTCTCCAGACGGCATGTTCCTGTGCAAAATTAATGATGTTCAGAGCCTCAGCCTAGCAGGTGAAAATGTGCTGCAACAATTATTCTAATGCTGGAATAGCACAGCACCAAATGTTACTGTCAGCGGAGGCTTTAATTACCTTGGCACCCGTGCCGCTTATAATCACCTGTCATTACCGACCATGGCTGCATCTGTTTACACGTCTGTCAGAGATGCCAGGCCCTGCCCGTCTGCGGAGACGACAGCTTTCGCTAAGACCAGGGACCCAGACAGGAAAGGTCACCCTCCAGTTGTCTGTCCCACGTTCGGCGCCATCGGGGAGTCGGGGGCGTCTGTTACATAAAGAGCACCTCGCTCTCTCACTTTCGGCAAAGTCAAAGCTCTGAACACCCGAGCTCACGTCACGCCCAGGCCCCGTGCCTAAACTTGGGCCGGCGCGATTTATACTGTTCTATTAACTAGCCGCGCGACTTTACACTCCGATCGGCAGTGCTGCGCTGATGTTTCTGCACACAAGAGCACGTGATATTTCTGAAACGATTCACCCAAATTTCATTAAGCTGATGGGTCTGCTAACAAAAACAATGCTTCTGCTGCTGAGGTATGAATAAACGGTATGAAGAAAATAGCCACAAATTCTCATTTTTACAACCTTCACATAAAGAAGAATATCAGTTTTGTGAATTAAAAAAATAAAGGGACCCAAGACTGAGGTGCTTATAAGGAAGGAATGAGAGAAAGAGAGAGAGAGAGAGAGAGAGAGGGGGAGAGAGGGAGGAAGGGAGGGAGCAGACAGTCTGTTTACTCTTTCCTCCCCACGGTGGACCAGCTGCTGGATCCGGGGCCAGCAGCACGGGGCCTCAGGCAGGCTTCAAGCACAGCATGACCAATAGACTCATTTCTGGATTGATCAGGAGCCGATTAATTGGACAATTGACCATGGCCAATTAAGCAGCTGATTGATGGATTGATTATACACAGAGAGGTGCGGGTATTGTTCCACTTGGAGTCATGCTGCATGTCGTCCCTGGGGCCAAAAAACAAAAACAAAAATACAAAGTTCAGGTATTGCAGCAAGAGCGCAGCTGGGCGACGAAGCTGGGGATGGGGGTGTGTGCAGCACCTGTGCCTGCTGACCCACCCCCGCTCCCCACCCCTCCTAAGCAGACCTCACAAAGTGGGGGGCATGAGGAGGGCTTAGGGGATGAAAAATGAACAGTGTCAGGAAATTGGGGTCTTAACACCAGGCCTTCACATTCCCCACATGTCCACACCAACAGAGCATTCATCCTGGAGCAGCAAGCCATTTGTGGCCTGTCCATAAATTACTGATACTAATGAAGCTGTTGGGGAGGGCACAGGCCTCTCTTCCCCCCGCCAACCGCATAGAGGAACACAGGGGGATTCATACGCTCTACTGCTCGAACCGCAACCTCCAAGCCACTTATTCCACATCTCAAAGCGCTGCTTGAATTAGCACTCCTAATAATCTGCTACTGTAAGGCAATCCTAACTTCAGAAGGCATCATCAGTCCTAACAGCACGATCCAGCTCAAGGGTGCCTTGTAGAGCGTCTAAACACTGATCCGCTGGCTGTCTTCTGGGGCAAGTTAGACCCCTCCATTACGGTCATACGTACTGCCTGAGAGTTTACGCTGCCAACTTCTGCGCAGCCAGTAAACTGAATCAGAGACAGACCCACCAGAGGGTGACCTTACGTAACCGTTAGCCTGCATGGAGCGCCCATTCAGGAGCCTCCCAGATTAGCACAGGCGCTAAAATGAGTCCGGAAGCAGTCCCAGTTCTTACCGCGAGTGAATGTCTCCATCTCTGACTGTTTCCAGAGCGGCATTCAGATCGAGGCATCCTCAGCCTTCCGAAGACAGACGTGCGCAGACACACACACGCCCGCACAGGCAGACACGCAGGCATACACACAAGCGCAGGTACCGAGATGAGCTCTCTGCTGATGACAGTAAAGGAAGACAAAAGAACTCACCACCTGCCTTTCTTGACTAAGTTTAAGTTAAGTAATGAACTGAGACAGCTTGGGGACCGCCCGTGTGGCGGCTGGACTCCCGCAGGAGGCATGGGGAAGCGCAGCGAAAGGCGGTGGGGGGGGGTTGACAGGGCCAGGAGGGCCGTCCTGCGCGGTGACAGGGCCCGCCCGGCCCCCCAGGCCTGACCCGCCTGTAATTCCTTCACAACGCGCACGCTGACAGCAGCAGCTGCGGCTCCGAAGCGAGATGGATGAAATTTTCATAACTATTTCCCCCAAGTTACGTTTCACCTTCAGGATAATTTATGACCTGCTCAGGGGCCTTGAAGAGACAATATGCTTGCCATAAAATTAACTGGATAAGTCTTGTAGATTATAATTAACAATAGTGGAAGGGCTACTGCCAACGAGATGGGAACACATGGCGTAATTGATGGTGATGCGGGCATATTAAGAGGAGCTAACAATATCATTACCGCACGTGTCAGTTTGCTAAAGTCAAGGCTTCTGAGTGTTAATTACAAATATCCCCCCTTCTCCTCCTGACCTGCAGCCCCTCTGCCCCAAAGCTGAAGCGCCATAAAGAGCTTGGAAGGAGAAGACAAGCGTGAGACTCAGAATGCACCTGGGCTGAGCGGCCGCCATGTGGGACATGTGCCAGCTGCTGCCGGTGCTGGAGGAAGGTGTGGGGGCCTCAGAGACTGAGACATCACGTGGTACCACCGGCCTGCCCGCTCGGACGCCCATGATGACCCGCTCCCTCACTCATCTAGGGTCGCTTCCCAGGCTGCCTCTTCAGGTGACTTTCACGCTGCTCCGGTGCTGAGAAAATGGCCATTTCTTAGAAATACCACTAACTGTTAACATTTTAGCTCCTCCATAGCCCTCCCTGCTCCACTCCATTCTTCACAAGATGGCAATTAGCTGCAGAACGCGACTTTTCTTCCTATACACAAGGATGCTCTAAACACGTGATCTGCGTCAACCTACACCGCAGTGGGTGTCATACAGGTGACAGGTCACCGGTGAAAAAGGTACACAGGATACGAGTCACGCAAAGTCACGGCAGTGAAAAGCGAACCCATTAGTAGGCAGGTTTCACCGAGAGGAGAATTGAGCACGACGGGCCTAAGAGTCATACGAAGAATCTGTCGGGAAGAAAAAAGCTAGCGACTGCGGCCTTTCCATGACCCCCCTGCCAACCTGTCCTTCAGTGTGCTAAAAGTGTCCTTCACCTGGGCTCAGGTGAAACTGAGCACAAGAAAACAGCAGTCAATAGCCTACTATGCAATATGTGCCATCTAACGTCTGAGGAATTTCAATTGCATTAGCCCTACGGTGCATCGCTGCAGTCCACTTTTACCAAGAATAAATGTGGATTACGAAAATACAGTTTTCATTACGTTTCTGTTGGCGATAAAAACAAACTGACGTGATAAGTGGATATTTTTTCCCCTTTCCAGTCAGGAACTGGAGAGAACCTTTTGTGAGGAGGGAATGCAGTGAACCAGAAAGTCCACCACAAACTGCAAGATTAATTTAAGTTGAAGATTGAACTTAAGAATCTGTATCTTGACGATTAAACAGAGAAGGCCTGTGAACCTTTGACTTGCTTAGATACCCACAAGTAGAAAATCACCACAAAAATGAAACAAATACCTCATCAGAGCTAATCTGGCAGCTGAAGGCTTCTCTCACCAACTCGGGTGTGATTTTAAAATGCCAGAGTCACTGAGCTGAGGAAGAGGGCAAGCACTCGTGAAAGCTTCAGTGCACGGATCAGTTGATTCACAAGTTTACTACTGCTAAAGAGGTGATCACTGAACTGCTGGATTTATTCAACTGATGAAACCTCAAACATCTCCTGAACTGGGAACACAGGGAGAAATCAAAGACCAAATTTGATGAAAACACCCCCGAGTCTCGTGAGGCCAGGAGGGAACATTTAGCGATGGGGAGGCCTCACAGAGGTCTTGCGAGTTTGGCGGACAGCTTGGGGCTGTGCTGAACGTCTGGCATCCCAGACCCAATGCGGAAAGTTCCACGCTGCGCAAGGTAACGTCACCTCGTCAGGAATCAAAGACAGGCCTTTAGACTGGCAGGATAACTTAATTGCAAAACCTTAAAAACATTAAAATTCACTGCACTTAAGCTCAGAAAACAAAATTAATAAATGCCAATGCTCAAAGATCGCCTATCCTGCCTTTTGACAGACAGCAGTGATGCAGTAGAAGTGTAGAGAAACCTAAGCATCAAAGAAGTTGGGCTATGGTATGGAAAAGTGACTGCTTATGAAGAAAATAAGGAGCAAAACTTAACCAAGAGCCTAGAGCGTGTTTCATAAGAAAATCATATACTTAAGTCTAAATAGATTATGTGAATTCATAAGGCATGGGATCCTCTTTTTGGCTGTATCTACCTGCCTGAGAGCCACTACTCTTATAAAATGCCACCCCCACCCCCCCGTTGCAGCCATGTTTTAATGTGGTTAGATGCAGAGAAGCTCATATAGTTTCCTTTCTGTTTTTTTCCCTTCTAACCTTCTTACTTCATGACCTGCAAAATCAAATGCAGGTGATGAACACGCTTGTGATGTAAGTTTGAAGCTTTTCTTATTACTTCGTAGTTCAGTGATGCTGTACTCGTGTTTGTTTTTCCAAAGATAAAAATATGAACCGCCCTGTCATCCAGATGCAGGTGCAAATCCCAGGAACTGCACACAGAAAGTCAGAACAATGCCAAGAAAAACTTTTACCTGAGACATTAGCTGGGAAATACAAATGTCACCAGAGGAATTACACGAGAAATACAACTGTAATCTTAAGTGTGTTACAACATCTGGCAGGTGAGATTGATTAAACGATCCCCTTGAGGGACTACATCACGGAAAACCGCCCTCTCTTTATTTTCAAACACCGCTGCTAATTAAATTAACAAAGAAGTACGATCTGGTGCAAATCTACTCCCTCACATTCTTCCACTGACAGTAAACTCTTGAGCAGTTTTCATAGATGACCAGAGAGGGGTAGGTTTTGGTTTCAGACAATTTAGTTTTCTTGTGACTGTGACTGATGAACAGATTAGCGCTGTGTCACACGGTAGCTATGGAAGTCAAGAGGCAAAGCTTGGAATTCTACTAGAGATGAGCGGCAGGATGGAAATCCAACCCATCCATACTGCCAGTTCCTGAACGAGCTCCATCAGGCTTGGGCCTGTCTCCGACAAAACGGACGGGGGGCACCATCTTCCAGCTTCCCATTACCGGTGGGAACGCCGTGCTTGGGCCCCTTAGTGGTCATGGTGGGGATGGGTGTTGTCACACACAAAATGGCCTTGTTATCCATTTGGTGTAGAATATGCAAAAAATACACACACACCCAAACTTCATGCATTCAGTGCTTGGTGGGGGCTTGCCAGTGATCCACAAATGCATGTGCAAATTTAATAACCAGCAAAATCTTTGGAGCTTTCAGTAGGAAAAACGGTGCCTGTTTTTGCAGAGCTGACCCTACAACATCTGTCAGGAGCCAGTGTGCTCAGAGGGATGTGTTCCCAAAGCTAGCCCCAACAGAAACGGCAAAGCCCACAAAGACACGTAAGCGCGCTCAGCGGCTTGGGGCGGCTCCATTGAGCGACGTGCTAAATCAGCGGCCCACCGCCACAAAGCGGTCGCCTTGAGCGCCGCCGCTATCGATCCCTGCGTTTAATGACCCCGCTGCTCGTCATTCTAGGGACTCTGGCCCAGACCAGGGGACGCGAGGGGAAACAATCGCAGGCAACAAAAAGAAATGCGGCGGCTCTGGAACAGCGGGCAGGTCGGAGGTCAGGAGAGCTGGGAGAGCATCTGCTCCCTGGCACAGGGCCACCGGGGGAGGGGCTGAGCTGGCATGAGCCTATCAGCGTCATAAACAGAGCAAGCTGATGATGACCGTGCTGCATTCATGGTGATACGGGCCAGAACGGTATCTTTATTATTACATAGACTACACAGACAGACAGACAGGCAGGCAGGTGGATGGATATGCAGGCAGACATGCAGATAGATAGATAGATAGATAGATAGATAGATAGATAGATAGAAAGGTACCACTGACATAGGTGAGGAAGCCATTTCCTCTTTCAATTACATACCCCTGCCTGCTACCACCAGAACTACAAGAACGATCAACAATGGAGAGGATGAGATGGGATGAATGACAGAAATGTATAAAGGACAGGGCCAGATGGGCACCTTCAGAGTCCATTTGTCCAACCCAGCAGACTCCCCTCCATAGCCATGCCCAGCCATAAAACTCTGTGTAGCTCGGTGTTCATTTTCATTACCATATAATGACCCTACAGCAGTTTGCACACTCATTACAACACCCACAGCTGTGCCCCTTAGTTCTTGTGCACTGGCCGTGTTAATGCAGGCATCTCATTGGTCAGTTTTTGACCTCTGCTCTCTCTACAGCATTGCAGGGCCATGTAGAGGCAAGCTTAGAATCCAAAAGAGCTACAAATAGCTAAATGTGGCATATTTCAAATAATTTCAGCCCGAAAGACACCCGGCCTGCTAGAAGTTCTGGAGGAGATGGAGGGGTGGTCGGGGGGGCTCAAAGAAAAGGTGACCGTCCCTTTAAATATTGTTACCTACCGCACCAACATGTCACAGAGTGTTAAATCACCGAGACAGGGATGCAAATTATCCTGCGAGGAGGCAGGAGTGGCGGAGATTTATCTACGGGGAACAGCGGTTAGGGTGCCTGTAAATCGCAGATCGGGGCTGGGCTGAGTGCAAGGTAAACATGCAATTAGAAAAGAAGCACGAGAACCATAATGAATGAGCAACAGTAAGTGAGGGTGGAACTTAGGGAGCACAGGGACGGGGGGGGGGACGACGACACAGGGAGGATGCAGGATCAGCCTGTCTGCGCTCCTTAAGCTGTACCTGCTACAAAAGAATCCAAGGTGAATATGCATGATGTGATACAATAAACAAAAATCAAACCGTCACCTTTCATAAGCTTAAAGCAAAGACGTTCTAAATGTCTTCTGTCATTTCAGTTCAAGAACGGATGGTCCAATAAATAACAGCTTATTTAAGTGAAATGGCTTATTGTGACCTTGTATATTTGACAAATATGATTATCCGGAATCTTGACAGTCTCGTTACATGACTCAACTCCATGTGGTTCTACTCAGTCTTTGTTTTACGTATTTTCTGTTAACATGCACCGAACAGGCAACTCATAAACTGACGCACACATTAACGGCCGGATCATCCTAAAGAGCAATCAGAGTTCAAACACATTATCTACATGTCTATGCTTCACCCTCTTGCAGTCTAATCATCATTCTTCTGCTGACGACGATAATGGTGCTTGATGACAACTAATTTCTCCCTGTCCTGTGAAGGCTCCTCTCCGTGACGGAGCTCTTTTCTGCTTGGGCTGGAATGGTCTGCAGCTTTCAGCACCTGTCGCCCCCAAGTCCCTGCCCCTGCCTTACCACGATGGTCTGTTTACAAGAAACGCGTCAATGTGTTTGATGGATCTCTGTGAAACATCAAGCGGAGAGTGGATGGGTGGGGCGGGGGGGGGGGGGTTCCTCAGAATCCAGCATCTCAAATCTCCCCCCCTCCCCCACCCTCAGAGGTTTAGACCCTCTGCAGGGACTGGGTCATGTCTGCCACATAGGCCTGGATTTTAGCCTCAGCGAGACGCGGCGCACTTAACAACTGGCTCCGGAGCTCGATTAAGCTGTCCACGGAGCACAAAGGTCAAACCCATTTGTAAGAGGGTCTCATTGAAGGTTAGAGTCTCTCTAATTACTCCAGAGAAACATTTAGAAACAGAGCGTGTGTCGAGGAGCCACGGCAGCAGGAAAGGGGGCAGGGCGGAGCTGATGGTGCTAAAATATCCAAACTTTGCGGAGGGCAATTTATCCGAGCTGATGGAGGCTGAATCTGTCAGGATGTTATCCATCAGGAAGGAAATGACCAAGAGCCATGTGGGGTCAATTTCCTGTACTGATCGCCACCAATCTCCTAAGACTGGCATACTGGATATCGCGATGACACTACCAACGGCAAGCACTGTACGTACCGTTCACCTACAAGAACCTAAACATCACTTTCTAACGATGCATGCATTCAAACCCTGCTCCTTCCATAACTACTGAGAAATCCCAGAATCCTTTGCTGCTTACCGCTCCTTCCAGGTGAGTCTGTGTTGCTGGCGCTCCGTGAGGGCCGGCAGCAGGGCCTCAGCTACCTCCTTCCTCCGCTGCTCCTCACAGCTGTCGTCCTCCGCTACAGCCAAGGTCAGCTGTGTCTGTAAGGGAATCGGAATCATCACACATCATGTGGGGTTGTTTAGGCCTGATCTGGGTGGCTGCAGCTTGGCAAGGTGTGCATCCCTGCTTGGCAACAGCTGCGACTGTATACAAATTGTCTTTAAAAGCTTAAATGTTTGATGTTTCTTTCGAGAGCTGGAGTATAAAAAGTCCCATGGAAGGAATACTAACCTAAAGTTTAACCGAGCCACAACTCTATACTTTGTTTACATAAAAATGTAAAGGGTATTTAGTGAGAATGTCATAACCAAACCATTTCTACTCAAAGTGGATGAAAAGATTCATCTTCCTTTGTCATTAAACAGGCTGTCACTCCAAACTGCCCATCGGGGGCACTGTGATGGACCTGTTCCCTGACATTCAATACCTGATGGGTGAACGCAGCAGTGAATCACTCTCATTTCTTTTATTGTACTCCGCAGGTTCCCAGACAACACAGCTGCCTTTTATGTTCTTGTAAGAACACGCCTGACGCTCTACTTCCTGAAGGCACATAAAGTGACACTCAATCATAATTACTCTTAGCGAGTCTCCAGCACGCTGAGACGAGACGGACTGTCAGAGGGCTTGATGAGAAGCCTCTGATAGGGAGAAAGGATGCGGCCTGGATCCAGTGACCTGCATCGCACTGCACTTTTCAGGAGAACAGCAAAACTGCTAATAACAGCATAACCATACTGAGGGATGTTTATTGACTTAGTAATAGTACAATTCAGCGCAAGCTTCGGTGAGCTTTAAAGATCTGACAAAAGTGATGATAAGAGAATTAGAATTTGTGTGCACAGGTTTCTACAACTAAAACACACAACTGAAAAATTAAAAAGGGACTGATAGAAACATTCTTACGTAACATGCATGAAGGTATTGACATATATTGCTGAAATGAAACAATGCGTTATTTGTCATTTGCACAAGTCGAAGCACATTGGAATGCTTCTTATCACATATGCCAACTTGCTCTCCTTGGAGGCAGACAGACACACAGGGCTGAGAGTGAAGCTTGGGGTCCGAGTGCAGAGTCAGTCCTTTTATCCGGAGCATTTGTGGGGGGGAGTTAAGGACATTTCCCAAGGGCCCATAGGAGATGTGTCGATTTTGCCAAGGATGAGATTCAAACCAGAGACCTTCCGATTACAGGCACTGAGGCCTGACCACACACCACCCACATTCCTGCAGTATCTGTCAGTTTTTGGTGTCGCTGTGACTGTTTACGACAAGCAGGTGTTGAATGCTGGGACAGAGTCTCTGCCCTAGATGGACAGCTACTCCCTCGGGATCTGACACTGATGGAGAGATTTATTTGTTTTATTGACGCAGTCTGAGGAAGACACCCCTGTTCCCACATTTAATGTTTGACAGTGACCGCCAAGCCTGTGCTTGCGGCGGCCTGATTTTTTCAGATTCAGTCTTTGCTTGGTATTTCTTGCAGAGAAAGATGCATATTTCCTATTTAACAGCTGATACATGCCCAGAGTCTCTGGAGTCTGCCGGTTTGAGGCTGTTCAGTATTGTTACTAGTTATTTCAGTGAGCATCATGACCAGCCAACCAAGGAGACTTTTTCTGGGCTGGACACTTGACCTTTAATAACTTCATATTCCATTGTGTTCATGGAGTTCTCTTGCAGGTGGAACCAGAACTAAAAGTTCTTCTGTGAACTGGTAAGAGCAGCCAAATCCTGCTATGCACTACTGGCTGCAGTCTATAGTCAAGCATCTTTCTGCAGAGTTCTGCAAAAGGCACATTCAACTTCCCTTCTAATTCTTTGCCTTTATTCATCGATGTCTGGTTCGACCATTACAAAAAAGGCATCTTGGAAGCTTTCATTCTAAGGTGTGGCTAAGAATGACTGAGAGACAGAATCAGAAGTACCTGAAAGCCAAGATATTCCTTTAACTGCTGTCGTATCTAAAATATAGGAGATTTAGGTTCAGGTCAAAGATTTAACAGGGAGTACATGACATGTGGAGAGCCTGAAATGTCCAAAGTCAGAAAGCTTGCCCCAGTAACCTCTTCAACTCCACTCACCTTACTTGTAAGACTTAGCAAACATGGTTCAGGTGGCCTCAAGAGACCTTGTGTGTGTGTCTCTTGATGACTGGCTCCTAGTGTTTGTTGTGCTGTGTTTCAGCCTGGTGCTGAATGAGTCAATTTCATGAAGCCCTCTGGTGCTCCTGAAGCCTTTTTGAGGCTTAGTGAGCTACGGCAATTAGGCGCCATACCGGCCTGGCGTGTCCAGCCCCGATTGGAGCCCCACTGCCTTATCTTGACCCTCTGTTATCACCGGCCCTCACAGGGACGCTGTGTTTATGGACAGACGACAGTCGCTATCGTCAGTTTCCTGAAAGCAACAAGAGGCGTCCCCATGACCTCGGAGTATCAGAGGGTGAGAGCGAGGGCAGGTATGAAACAGGGCTCTTTAAGCAGTGCCCATGTATATTTATACTGGGAAATGCACCAATAGTTTCTCTTATAAAGGGCACTGGGAGTAAACAAACACAAACACAGCCTGGCGTGATAGAAGAATCCCAGACACTAGTGTTGAAAGATCCGTCCAGTTCAAACAGTTTAGCTCCTCATTCCAGGCTCTGGAGTTGCCTGAGGCGAATCACTCTCCTCCTGCTCACACATTTCCTACGTCCAAACTTTGCTAAATGTGCTTTTCCAGGATCCTTCACGCTTCTTTGAATGAGGGAGGAGGGGGGAGACATCAACTCCAAATGAGACAAAATGTTGTTCAATTTTTTTACCCAAGTAGGATGGCAAAAACCGCTTACATATTTCACCTGAAAATTGTGCTTTTATGTGCACATCTGCACAACAGGCCCTCGAGGTAAATAATCCATATTCATATTGCGAAAGTCTTTTGCGCACCAACAGCGAAAATCCATAAAAATCAAATCAATCACAACAGTTTCAATAATTAATCAAACACACTGTAGCTTATCAGTCCAGGAGACTCTTTATAGACACATTATTCATAAATTTAAGCTCTGAAACTAAAAAACTACAGACATGTGTGGTAAATAAGTGAGGCCTGCGCTCAACCTGAACACACCGAAGTACGCAGCTGATATTTACCTGGTTTAACTTCATGCTAATTCCACTCTTACATATATTGAATTATGGCTGCATTTCATATATATATTCCAATTTTCCTCCATTAAATTGCCTGTAAGAGAGCAGCAATCAGGCTCAATCAAGCTACGGCCTAGAGAAATGGTGTCTCTCACCTCACTGGTTCACTGCACAAGTGAGCAAACCACCAACGGACACCTTTATTACAAGAGGAGATGTTAGGGCTATTCATGAAACCAGAATGACTCGGAACCCGTCTAGCGTTTTCATAGCATCACAGAGACCATCCTCGCCCCATTTGACGAGTTTATTTGAAGGTGTTTCATAAGCTTACATTTAACATTAAATATCATTTTAAGATTAAAGATACAGAAAAGTTATTTTCTTTGCAAGCCATTTTTATATTATAAAAATGAAAACAAAGTAGATACAACATGAAAAGCTTTAGAACTATCTTAAACTTTAGGCTTAGTTTGGTGATTTCTATCTCTCTGGGAACCATAACTAAGACATAATCATCCCAGTCAGACACTCGGAACTGGCAGGGGAGAACCCTTCATAACTAGAACCAAGGCTTTGATTTTCATAGAGAGCTCAGTTTATGCACCAGGTGATGCACATGTGTGTATATGTGTGTGTGTGTGTGTGTCTGGTCCAGGTATACTTTGCCTTGTGGGGACCAAATGTCCCCACAACATGATGCATATCCATTTTTTTGCCTTATGGGGACCAGTTTCCTCTAAAACTCTAACTCTAAAACTCTATTTTCTAAAAATCTGTGACTGCAATGAAAAAACTAAAAATGCAAAAACTTTTGTGCTTTGTTTGGTTACTTATGGTTATGGTTAGGGTAGGGTAGGGGTTAAGGTTGTCATAGTTAGCGTTAGCATTTTTCCCATAGAAATGAAAGGGGGGTCCCCCAAAAAGATATAATTACATGACTCTGTGTGTGTGTGTGTGCATGGCCTACAACCTGACTTCAATGGATACAAACAGCAGGGCACACGGACCACGATTCAGTCTGACTTTCCTGTCCGCTTTAATTTTTACAGGCCTGACATGAACTATCGATACTTTATTGGGGTGGCTCAGTATGTTCTCATTCAATTCATAGCAACCGAAAGGTTTTAAAAGAAGAATAAAGCGATTAGTCTGTGGAAACTCTTATCCCATGAAATGTGAAAACAGTAAAAGTCATAAGGAGCTGGAGGACTGTGACTGGAAGCTGGACGCCAAGATCCCAAGGAAGGTGAAAGGGTAGCAGGCCTTAACCGTCAGGCCGATGGGAGGGGCTCGCCTTCTCCCCTTTCCACACCATCAGCTGTTGACATCACTAAAGCCATTCAAGCACTATAACAAATGGCAGGGGTCGGGGGCGGTAGCTGAGTTTCAGCTCCTCTCTGGGTCATGTATATGGGGATGTTATGACCGTGGTACTTGTGATCTCCGGGTGATTGAGAAGCTACCATCTCGACCAGACTTCCCCCACGAGAGGACTAAGAACATATTCAGACCGTCATCAATTATGTCAGCTCTGAACTGAACCAGGCCATACAGGCCAGAGTATATGAAGTGTAAAACATTAGAAAACACGTCTTGAAAGGAGAGAATGGGCTGAAGAATGACACTCGCAGAAAAGGATGGCGGACAAAACCCATTCCAGCAAGTGATCAGGCCTGAAAATGTCCTCCATGCCAGTGAAAGCACAGGCTTTTGTTCCCGAGCCTATAGTCCATCCCGCAGCCAACTGTTACCCGCCTTGCTGAACATATGCTTGCTTCAGATGAACCGTGGCAGAATGAGACGCCTTTGTTGTTGTTCGATTGGTGGAAAAAAAAGGAAAAATCTGTTGGGGTCACAATGAAACAACCCTGCAAAGACTTGACACTAATACAACCTCTGCGCTGACATGTTGCACAATGGCCGGTGGATGTACGTCCCGTTAATAGCCGCACACAAACCCCGGGCTGAACGAGATCACCAGATGTCCTCCCAAGCCTCTGAGGGCTCGTCTAAAGACCATCTACTGCTTTAATTGCTCCTGCATAAGTAGAATGCAGTTTAAAAATTCATGGCTTAGCTTGTTCAAAATAAAACCGTTAAGGGTGTCAATAATACCCGTGACCAGAATACCTTTTCTTCATAAACATTTCTTTTGATTACAGTGGAAAGCAATTACAGATTCTCTGACACCGAGAGAAATAAATAAAGGTGAAGCATGCTGTAAGAACATAAACAACCCTTCGCCCTCAGTAGTCCAACTGAGGATAGACAGGCCTCCAGCCTGTGTGCGTAAGGTACAGGAGGTGAGACCCCTGGAGGGACTGAGCCTGGCAGAGTACAGACCCTGCCTTTTAGGTGATGGCGGACGGTCATTACAGGCTGATGGGGGGGAGTCGCAGGAGGGAAACCAGCACCCCCCCCCCCCCTCCAATTAATCCGACCGGTGTCAACAGGATGAAACTGCGTAGAGGCGGCAGCATATTAGCCCATTAAAGCGGACGGTTTGAAGCAGCAGGTGGGAAGGCTGTCACAGAAACAGCCGCAAAGCCGTCCGGTTTCATGCGGGGCGGGGGGACAGGGCACCTCCCATTCCGTTCGGATTATTTTAGCAAATTTAAACACGTACAGATGGGCGAACAAAGTACAGGGTCTGTGCAATGCAAGTTTATCTGGGCTCTGCTGTATAACGGTGATAGAATGACTTTAGGCTCGGAAAGCCGTCATTCTGACGCTTTATGAATCAGGATTAGAGACTCGCTCCATCCCCTGATCTCCTTATTTTGGCACGCTGAGCTCTGCGCAGGTTGTGTGTTATTGCACTAGCAGCAGGCAGAGGGACAGAGAGCTGGCTCGTCGGTTCATTCATTAAAATTAGAGCTACGCTAATGCTACACTTAATCGCAATGTTATTTTTCATCACTTTGCATCAATACTTTGAATCCCTGAATCCATACTTATCCGTTTATGTGAGTTTTCATACTCGTCGCTACAGTTTGATCAATGTGGATGCAGTAGCTGCTTATCGTATATAGCTGGCCATACCTACGTAGGCCAGTAAATCCATGTATGGCATGTTCTGCAGCTGACCGGGCCTGTTACTGTGCTTCCCGTCTTACCTGGACGGCAACACATTCGACCACAGTGCATATGACTAACCCCAGCAGCAGAAGCAATGCAGTTCGTGAGTTGTGACACAAGAGAATAAGATATAAAAAATAACTGCGTGAACAAAATCATCATAGGTGAAGTGAATCATCATGGTGAAGATAAGTTATTCACTGACGAGTTGATAAACAAAGAATTAAAGAACAGGTGGGTATTCCACAAAGCAGGGTTTCCTAGTTAGCTAGATAACTTCAGCCAAATCTGAAAAGTGTCCAATAGCAAGAGGGACAAGTGACATTCCTATTGGACAATTCTTAAATTTGGCTTGTATTATCTGACTAATGCTGCAATGGGTTAACGCCCCATCCCTGGTTGTTCCCTGCTTTGCCCCTGTAGCCTCTGGGATAGACTCCAGATCCCCTGTGACCCTTAATATAGGACAAGCAGTTATAGATAATGGATGGGATAGATGGATGTGGGTAATGAAGATATCCTGCTTTGTGGAGTACTTCCCAGGACGGTCCATTTTAAGAAGAGCACATTTGTTAATGTATTTTAATGATTTTATTATATTACTTAATTATAAAATCAGTCAGCTTATTTACAGGGAAGAGGAAAGAAAGTGATTGTTGTGACAGAGGGCCCTCCTCACATCTCAGCTGTCCAAAAGGGAGGCCTTTTGCTTCCACGACGTTTAAATTAAAGGGCATAATTCATGGCCACACCCGTCCCGCAATTAACAACAGCATTTGAAATCTGCCCCACCCACCCCACTCGAAACGATTTCCATCTTTTTCGTTAGATATCATCCGTCTTTTCCACTTCTTAGGTGAATCAAACAATTTCCAGCCAGTCGATCCCAATCACGTCCCCATTGTTCCACACTTTGTCTAAGTGCACGTCAGCCAGAAGGTGAACCGGAAGACAGCAGATAATATTACGGGGAAAATTAAAAGACGACCGCGTCTTCGCTTTCGGGGAGCTTTTCCCCACATATCTGGGGAAAATGCACCACACGGTCCCTAATCCTGCCATCACGGCGTGTCATTAAGTGATTAGAGACTATCCGCGGACTGTGCTATGGACGTCTGCTTGTCCCGACACATACAAACACGATGGCGGCTCCAGCTACGGAGCACGGGAGCGAAGCGGGGAGGGAACGGTGTGCGTAAGAGTGCGGTAATGACCCCTGTCAGAAGTAAAAAGGGGTGCTCTTGGACAGGAAATGAGTTGTCAGTAACAAACGCCTCGCAGTCCGCTTTCCCCTGGCTGGCACAGCACCGAAGCCACCCTCCCTGTCGAACGCGATTAGCCTGAGCGGTGATTAATCTGTCCTGGCTTGTAATTCCTTTTGCCACTTTAATGGATGTTATCTTCCCCTTGTGAAGACTTATCTTGCTGATCGCAGGGAAGAGGAAACTCGGGCAAATAAATAAATACGAGGAATAAAACAGTCGCTAAGCAGATGAGAGATTATTCGCTGTACAAGCTCGTTTGTTCCAAAGTAAATGAGACAGCTGGCATCAGAGCGCGGCGCTTCATATGCTACCGCACTCGGACAAACAATTAAATTGGGGCACCAGCGTCTACGACCAGAAAGGGGTACGATAGTTTAACAATTACACGCAGCACAAACATGACTCCTACAAAATGTGCTGTTAGCTTACATTTGCATTTCTGTGATACTGTATTTGAAATTAATCCCAGGGAGAATGGCGTGCTTTGTATGTTTTGCTTTGTAACAATTAAGAATAGTCGGCACATATTACAAGCAGCACTTTGCCTCTTCTTTTATTGCAGCTAAACATGTTTATTGTGTGTGTGTGTGTGTGTATATATATATAAAATATATATGTGCGCTGTAGTAACTTTCACATGGCTATTTCACTACTTACAAGCTCTTACAAGCATGAACCATAGTAAAAAATACACTCCTATTGGCTGTGGATTATTTATTCTCATAGAAGAATAATTAATTATTTTCATGCTATTATTATTATTGCTGCTGTCATCGTTATAATCATTTGCAGCTTGTGCCTTTAGATCATGGTGAGAGTTGTACAATTAAATCATTACTAGTAACAGTACAGTAAACCCATATGTAATTTTAATGACACGATTCTGAGAGGTATGGAGAGGACTGAATTGGTGGAAGCAGTGTTCCTTATGGAGGCATGTTCCCCAGCAGGTCTGTGGGTGCGAGAATCTCTCTATAGCACTGAGAGCTGTACTGACACTCCCAGGATCAGCGGAGATTTGGACTGCGATGCTGGAAGGGTGAGCAAAAAGAGGGCGATCTGAACCGCGGCATGGCACTGATGCTCCCGTAGATATTGTCACAGGATGTATCCTCGGTAGAATTCCATTCAATATCTCTGTCTTAAGGTACAAAGCTTGGGGCTGTAGTGGCTTTGGGAAACATAAGTGGTCTTTTTTTTTCCAGAAGGGCGGTATCTGCGCGTGAAATTCTCTAAAGGGGTTTAAGTATTTACCCAGAGCACTATCAGCTGCTTCCTAAAATTCTGCTTATCCTGTTGAAGAAGCACTTCAAAGAGAATTGGTGATACCTTAGCTAGCAGATTCTGTAACCCCCAACCCCTCCCTACAGTTCATTCTCTAAGTCAGGACTCCTTAATGTGGGAAGAGTCACCTACACTGCAGAGCTACTCTGCAAATGAGTGACAGCAAAAATCCTGGAGTAATCTCATGTACAGGAGGATGGTATCCATCTCATCTAATAAGTGTCTGGCTGCAACAGTTACCTGCAGGATCACACTGGACCACTGGGGGAGCTAGATGGGATCCTGTTTGCAAGCTGAAGCGGAGTCACAAAAAGAAATAGTTACCTCACCTCCTCTATCTCCCTGAGCACAAAATGCTTTTAGGAACGGCAGCGATGAGACTAAGAAGAGCAATCTTCCGCTAGCATCACGCTTACGGTCGGGCCGTCTGGTTCACACTTGTGCGAACGGACCGTATGCGGGAGGGAGACTGAGAAGCCCGGAACGTGGCACCAAGTGCCGTGGTGAGCCTCTGCTTGATGAGCCAAAATAGCCGGGGAAACAAAATGTAATCCCTAAAACTACCCATGATGAGATGCAGACCACCGCTTCACATTAATGTTTTACAAACACATTAAACAGAGAAATAGAGATAAATTGTCCCAAGTGACCTTCAAATAATTATATATATACAGAGCAATATGAAACTGATACACTTTAATAATTAGATTCTTGGCTCTGGCCCACTGAAGTCAATAAAGGTTATTAAGGCCAATTGCTGTCTAAATATATTACAGACAGAGTAAACTGTCTGTCGGAGGTCGAGTATTTCATTGCCAATATGATAATTCATTCCCTGTCCTGGGGATTTCTAAGTCCCGCTAGTGTCTGCACTCTGCCATACAAAACCAGATTGGATTTGCTTAACCTTTTGGGCTTCGATCAAACAAGCTTGCATGGCAATAACATTTACATTGACCCCCCCCCCCACGACGCCATCAGCCCCCCTCTTCCACCTCAGTCAATAACCTAATCAGTTATCGATGGCCATCTCCCCAGTCAGTCTGCAGCTGCTCCACGCAATGCGAGAGCCTTTCAAAATTGTTCTAGAAGGCTCCCATTAATACCAAAGATAAGCCGGCCTCTGGGTGAAACCTCTCAATCATATTTTGTTCCAGTCGGCTACAGTTGCGACCAAATGGGGGGCTGGATAAGAATGACAGGCCGATAACACGCAGCACTGTAAATAATGAGCCGTGAACCCATTTGGATCCACTGGTACCAAAGAGACGACGCATATCCAGGCGGGGGGAGGGGAGGTCTATTTACCAAGAATGTATATTAATCCTGCTGGGGAGATGTTCATCTTCTATAAGGCGTCTTTCCCTGTCAAATGGGGAAGGGGGCGATAGAGATCTCTCAGTGTTCCATTGGTCTTGAGCTCACGGCGAATGGATGTGAGTGGCCGGGACAGGTTACTGAAAAGCGGTGTCTGAGCAAAGCGGACACGGCCGGGAGGCTGAAGCGGGCTACGGCGCCTGTCATAATCTCATCAGGGCTGGAGAAGCTCACGTCCCAAGAAAAAGCGAGATATAGGCATAAAAACAAACGGAAGCGCATGCTGGAGCCCTGCCGGCACCCACCGGGGGCCTTCTGCACGCCCCCCCCCCGTCCTCCCCTCTCTGTCGATGTGGCTGGCACTATTCATGGCTGGACGTTTTAAATAAATGTCAGTTTTGTAGGGTCTGTGTGATAGCAGACCCAGGGAGACACAGGCTCTATCCGCAGCATCTGCGAGCAGCCCCCTGCCCCTCAACTCCGCCCCCCCCAGTATCCCACCCCCAACCTCACAGGAGTGGGACGCTTTTGTGCGGCGCTCTCCTCCACCCCGAAAGCATGGCGCGCTCGTCGCCTCCTTTTAAATGGAAAGTAAGGGCCCAAGATCCACACCAACCTTATCTTGATGTTGCGGCAACCGATAAGGCCTCAAATTTCCTCACGTCCATTAGACGAAAACACAAACATTTGAATAACCTTTATTTCCTCTGCCTCTCACTCACTATCTCCTCACTTTATGTGTCCATTTCGCAGCTCATCAATTCAAAAGGTAATAGTTCGGGCTGGGGTGGGGGGGAAATAACTGAATGTTTTTTATCAGAATGTCATTCAAATGAAAGGTGCGGCATTTCCATCACAAGAGAGGGGCGGCAGAGAGTAGTCCCCAGGGCCGAAAATGGCACCAATAAACGACAGCATTAAAATATATCTCATACAAGAGGCTTATACTTAACTAGAATTTAAAGGACAATGGTCCCAGCATCAGGCACACTTCACAGATCTGGTTAGGAAAAAAAAATCATTCATATTATTGTAATAATGTATTTCATTCTGATTTAGTGTGACGTTATTCTGTAATGCATACGCAAAAGCTATACGTCAAATATGTATGTTTAAAATTTTGAAATATAATTATAAATTGAATTTATATATATATATATACATATATATATATATGACAATGTGAACAATATGAAATGTTTATGCCAAACAATATATAGTGCATAAAAAATACCATAATAATAACTAGAGCAAAAGCAGAGGCACACACAGAACCACATTGTGTCACTCTGTTTCAAGGGGTATAAGGTAATCGCTATAGTAATGAATCAGAATAATTCAGAATACAGTCTTCAGGAACTCCATTCAAATAAATAAAATCCTCACTGTCACTGGAGTTCACAAAGAAGACAAATATAGGAACGTCCACATTTCATCAGAAGCATAAGAACTAAACAATCATAATCTTTTGGAATATGAATAGACCGAAATATGAAAAGACCGAAATATTGACCAAAGTGACCTGGTTAGGTGGTCCGATCCAGTTCAAATGGAAACAACCGTCTGCGGTCAAGGTGAATGCCCGCGTGGACCGCAACGTCTGTCCCCACCGCTACAAACAGGGTCTTGGCATCTAGCACCCCCGTATCTCCTGAAAATAAGACTTTCAATAATTCAGTCGTCTTTGAGAGATGTTTCCAGGACACAAAGGTATAAGCTTTAAGTGAATTTACACCCCCCCCGCAGCCGCGAGCTGACGGACCCGGAGGGCCGTGTGTGCTGGCACCTCTGGCGTGGCGGAAGTGAGGCTGCTCACTGGATTCCCAGCAGCACGTTATATGTGATTACTGCTCAACGGGGCTCTGCTGTGAGGATGCACTGGACGGTAATGCAAGAGTGCCCCCTACTGCCTTCCTCAGAGGAGCTGAGCTCCACTCTTATGACAGGGAGCTGTGGTTCCAAACAGAGAGGCCTGTTGCCGGTTAGCTGGGTAAACCCTGGTTAAACAAAGGGCACGTGCACAGGCTGCTTTAACACAACGCCACCACAAATTTCGTGGACTCTGCATGCAATGGAGGATAGCTAGACTTAACAGATAATGTAGCACAGATGTTTTTATTACAGGGTCAGTGCATTTTCACACGTGTGCTCGTAGCAAACAAACACACGCAGAATTCACAATCATTCACCATAATCCTCTTAAACCAATGCAGATAACAACCTGTTACGCAATGTAGTATAGCATCATCAGAGCAGTCAAGTTAAAGAGCAGCGAGGAACTGAGAAACAAATGGTAGCAAAGGACCTCCATGCAATCGTGGAAAGAAGAAACCTGCCGTAGACCACGGGAAGCCCAGCATTCAACAGAATTCCCATGGCAGTCCACCAATCTGCCCTCATCTCCACTTCCTCCTGTTATTTACTACATGCTGCAGCTCTTGTCAATAATGACATAATAAACCGTCGCCTGTTTCCAAGGAGACCACAGTCCTGCTGGAAGTTCATACTTGAGGGTGCAGACTCCTCAGATCACTGGTGAAAATATCAACATTTGTAGCATAACAGATTTCTAATATGGTTTTGTTCAGAATTCAGAACATGGAGCCAGTAACTTGTGGTCAGATTTTATTCCCCAGAAGAACCCTGGCATTCCCATTAATGACAGAGGATATCTCACCATGCTCTCCATCTCTCTCCAGGACTCCTCCAGCTCCTCCATGGGCTTGTTCCACCAGCTGCAGAACCTGGAGTAACGTCTGCCCTGGAACCAGTACTGGCGCAGCCACTCAAACTCGACCTGCAGAAACCCAGCACATCCCATAAGACGAGCCTAAGGGAGGAGACTGGATGTAGCAAGAGCAATTGAGGTGCATTATGGGTCGAAAACATGTCCAGCACATGTATGATACTACATTTATTGGACACAGGGTCACCTATCTCATAAGACACAAGCATTTGTAAATCAATCAATCTCTGAAAAGTACTGATGCAAAGCAGCAGAAAAGTTTCTGGGATTTGTCATCAGGGACAAAAAGACACCAAAACTATTCCATTTTATTTTATTAGTGACCATCACTGCAATCCTGAGAAACATTAATCTGGCTTTTGGTTCAGATTTAAAAAGCCAAAGCTGTACATTTGCAGGGGAGTGTCTCCGAAGTGTGCGATCATAAATACACCTTATAGTGTGACTGGTAGAACTGAACACCTTCAGCGTAGCTCCCCAAAGTGTGAGATTACTAGTCCATCTCACAGTGTAAATGGTGGAACTGTACCTTTGCAGGGGAGTGTCTCCAAAGTGTGCGATCGTCTCATGTGCTGGAGTGGAGGGACCAGAGCTGCTGCTATGGGATCTTGCCCCAAAGAGCGTTTCTAATCATCTCCAGTGTGCCAATGGTGGCTGTGTGTATCCACCAGCAGCCTTCACCATGATACCCTGCTGCTCTGCCCATCCACCTCCTGTGCCACCCCAACCCACCCCACCCCCAAGCCCATTCAATCCGCCCTCAGCTGGACATCCTGGCCTTTCTGTCTTTCAGCGTCTTCACCCCGCAGCTTTTGAGGAGAAGGAGAAGTGTTTGGGGCTGGATAGCATTGCCGTTGTGGAGCCATTTTCTGCGTGGTCTGTGTGTTCATGTGCGGATGCCCCACATTCAGGAGATGGAAATGAAAGGCTCTAAATTAGGTGGAATGTTGCGGGTACCCTCCTCTAGAAACAGCCATCAAATAACGAAATGTTGGCATATGAACAACAGCGTAGCACAAAACCGCAGTAATACAGACCTGCGACTTTAATGTGTGGCGCACTCAGCTGAGATCAAATCAAGATGTATTGATTCATAGTGTTTAACAATTACACCATGGCAAATTCTGCTCAATGTTCATACTCCATACGTTTAAATACTACACAGATCTCCTCTTTCTATTTGACGGACATGGCTTGATCACAGCAGACGACATTCACGGAAACATGGGTTTGGGTGCAGATTAGGCTACCCACACACAAGGAACCTTTGAGAGAAATGTCAAGCTTTGTTGCAGTCCAGACCCGCTGCCTTTCTGCTCTGCCCTTCACAATGCGAGGGTACAAAGTCTAAATGTGTCCCTTGCAATGGTGCCCCCCCCTTTACAGAATGATTACAGTCTCTGGATTAGCATTTAGCCAACAGAGGTGGTACATCATGCCGTGTTGTGTAAAAGCAAGGTCCGCGTGTGGCCAGGTGTCGATCATCTGGTGTCAAGCCGTTCACCATGAATTATTTGAGAAGACCGGAGACTAAATGCCACCTGCCCAGATGGAGAAAATCTCTGTTATTGTTCTTTTGAGGTGAGCTAGCCTGTGTCTGTCATCCCGCTGGGTGACATGCTAACTGCACATTAGCCCCTGCATTGACTGTGCACTCACCATGGTGACCCCGGAGTCAAACTGAACTAACCCCTTTCAATTTAATGAGGCAGGATTTCCACCCCCTCCCCCCCCCCCCAACCTCACAGTATTCCCTGACCCTGTTCAATCTATTTCCATGGAGGGCCCGGGGTGGAAGATGATGAAATCCCAATCAATACACCCCTCCTACACGCGCTGCGGCCATAACCTACAAAGGCTTGGTGAGACCGGTACTCCTCCCCCCAACTGGCTCAGCATCACGGTCATCAATCATGGCGGCCTGATCGTACAGCTCTCGCTGTGCAGCACCAGCTGACCAAACAGCGCTGTGGAGATGGAGGTGGGGCCGGGTGTCTTCATTCGAGGGCCCCGGCCTGGAGCACATTCCTGGGACACATGCTAATTGCGTCCTCAGCCCCACCGGGCCTTCAGAAAGGTCTGATGATGTTCTGCAGAACCTCCACGAGGCCTCGGCTCAATAAAGCCGGACACTGAAGACTGGCTGCATGAGCAATTTTTGTTCTGCGTGCTTATATACTTACTCATTATGTAAGGAGTCAGGATACTCACAGGGTTTAATTTGCCCTCCTCCCAATGCATTATAAACAGCCATGTGCTTCTTGGAGCCATGCTGCTTCTATGAATCCACCAGAGACTGACAGTAAGGCTCTAAACAGGGTGGATTAAATCGGGATATGCAGTCTGCCCAACACAATGACAGCACACACTCCACACAGAAAGATGTGGAGGCGGTGTGTGGCTCTGCAGGTTAACAACTTGTGCCCGAGCCCATAAGGTTGCTGGTTCGAATCCTGTGGCCAGCCAAGTAATCATATAACTTTTTGGCTTGAGAAAGCCCTGTAATAATCCCCCGCCCAAAAAAAAAAACTGCTCCCGGGAGGGGGGGTTGGTGCCAGAAGAACGGCTGACCCTGAGCTCCGACCCTAAGCTACATGAAAAACAAAGAATT
Organism: Mormyrops attenuatus; assembly: GCA_026777985.1. Taxonomy (NCBI): domain Eukaryota; kingdom Metazoa; phylum Chordata; class Actinopteri; order Osteoglossiformes; family Mormyridae; genus Mormyrops; species Mormyrops attenuatus. The sequence goes on along the minus strand of JAODKC010000021.1, from coordinate 1,179,922 downwards.
CCTATGTACTTATACAAATTCCAGATACAGTATCATTATAAAAGAAAAAACTGGGTGTGCTTGTGTTCTGCCAATTTCTTCAACTTCATCTGTATCTGGTCAGATATCCTTTATACCAGACAATAAAACAAGATGAAAGAAATCCCATATAATCACAAACAGTGTATCAAATCCTTGTAATAGGTTCTGAATATATAAGTTACTCTAAATGATCAACATCCCTAAAAAAATCATGCAAATATGTGCACCATCCTTTATTTATATGCATATATGTTTGTGCGCGTGTGTGTGCGTATATATATATATAAAGAACACAAGTGCTGGCCCAGACTCTCCGGCTGTAAGCCACTTTGGTCAGACATGTCAGAGGCCAAGAAGGGCTGAAAAGGTCATAAATTGCAGAATTGCAATACATCACTGAGTATAATTTAGGTTTGCCTCTCCTGGGCAACATGAAACAAATAGCCCAATCGATCACTGTGCAACTAGACAAGGCTGTTGCCCACCTGAAAGCGATTTCCCTCCAAAACAGAAAGTAAAATCCCCACCAACCACTGTCTGGAGCGGTAATCCACCTCACATCTCACTTCGTAATGAGCGGCAGTTGCTCAGTGTCAGTGATGGAGCTGTTCCCAGGCATCCACTCCTTCGGCCTGGCTTCATAAATATCAGGTATGGCCTTTTCGGCCAATCATCAACCACGTCATCCGTCATAATGGCAAGCAACTGGGGTGCTGAAATCTCACGGTGATTCTCTGTGTGGTTCCTTGGACTTTACACAAGCTCTTTAGCTGCCTTGCCATCAGTGGGAAAATGCTGCCACGGAGCAGTACCCTGGGATTCCCCACTGGGGGGGGGGGGCGCCTATACACATATAACACTCCACCAATTTAACACGCCACCAATAGCAGTATCTTTACCATACTCCAGGATGGGAGCAGTCTATGACACGGAGCGAGCAGGCTAGTGCCGTAGCCCAAAGCTCTACCTCGTTGTGAATCTCCTCAGAGAGCTGCAGAGCAGAAGGCGACAGGGCGTGCAGACTCCTGGCACCAGTGTCTGGGCTTGTAGACATGTTCTCCAAGGCCTCCTTGCAGCGGCGCCGTATGTACTCCAGTGTTCCTGAGGAGCACTGTGAAAACACAGCAGGGCATCTTAAGCACCGCGACATGATCGGATGCTCTGAGGGCGGTCCTTGCCAACTTCACATCTGTAAGGGGTCACGGACCAGCCAAGCTGTACTTCCGCTGCCTTCAGACGTTGGGACACGAGCCCCACCCCGCCCGCCGCCCTGCCCCCAGGCCCCTAGGCCCCCAGGCCCCCAGGCCCCCGGCGCACCTCCGCCACTCTGTGCGTGGAGCTGAAGCGAGGAGCCTCCCCGGCCAAGACGCAGTGCTGGTGGGTCCGGTTCAGGTCATCTAAAGGCAGAGCAGCAGATACAGGGTGGTGATCTTCACCCACACAGCCATAAACATACCAAACCTTTCATCCTTCATTCAGAAAAGCCTGTAGGAAAACAACACTGGATACCGAAGGTTGCCGCTATTTGCTTTCGCGTTCTTTAAAGAATAAATATTAAAATGAATGAATGATATGAAAACTATGTGAACACAGATGTACAGATTTGATGGTTTCCTTTCGGGTATTTCAGACTAATGAATAACTTAGAGTTTCTCAAGAATGACATTATGAAATGTAAGCAGTAAATATATATTTTAGTACTGTCTTTGCCTCTACTTGTCCTTCTTATGGAGTCAGAGAGGAGAAGGCTTTTAAAACTATTGGGTACAGGTCCTTCTAATTGTCCTGGGTGTGTTTGCCCTGTAAATCTTATTATTTACTCAGCATGCTGCCAGACCTGCATTATCTTTCTCATGATTGAAATTCTGTTTGCCACTAATATGATGATTGAATTTGCAGGTAAGTGCTTTAGCAAAAGGAGCTTGGGGGTGTGACACTGACAACCTGTGTAGAACAGAACATAGGGAATGGGGGCGGGGGGTTCTGTGAATGTGGACAAGCCGTACTAACAGTACTCAGGGCATAAACGTGCGGGGTGGTGCCTCACATAACAATGCTATGTTCCTGTAAACATCTGGAAGTCCGAAAAACAACAATCAGTAACACCATGGAAACATGCCAGGACATAGCTTGACAAAGTGGTTAACTATGTTGAAAACTGATTGTCCAGTACGCTTTTGCTCTCTGAACAGTTACCCATGAAAGAATGCAGGCATTTTAATAGGGTCGAGGTCAATATAATTTTTCAATTTCCTCTTGATTCACCTCATTTGATAAATTCAATTTGCATCAATTTACTCTGATCAATTCCCATTTCATAAAAAAAGAACAAGATTCACTTTCAACGCTGGAAATGAGATTGACAACCCTGCCATATAAATCGATTCTGTCGAGTTCAGATTGACCCCTGAGTCAAGTTTGCGAATGCATTCGAAAGTGAGGCGAAGCTGTTTCGCCTGAACGAAAGAAAAAATGGAGAGGGTCCATCACGGAAAGATGGTGAAAGGTCTCCGAATTAGACCCAGCTGCTCACAGCCACGTATTTGGAGGGAGACGAATTATAAACGCAAGCCTGACTAGGAGTTTCGGAAGAGCGATGATCTCTTACACGTGCAATCAAACAAAAGCTATGGGAGACCCAGAATGACCTGTGGAGAACGTCTCAAGCTGTGATAACCAGAGGCTTGCTCCAGCAGACTGCAAGCCGATTACTATAGGTCGCATTAAGACGGCCCAGCAAGGAGGCCCGCCACGCGGAGCCTGGCTAGGTGGCCTGCCACGCGGAGCCTGGCGAGGGGGCCTGCCACACAAAGCCTGGTGAGGAGGCTCGCCACGCAAAGTCTGAGGAGGAGGCCCGCCACGCGGAGCCAGGCGTGGAGGCCTGCCACGCAGAGCCTGGCGAGGAGGCCCGTCACTCGGAGGTGGATGCTCTGTCGCGCCGAGGCATCTGCTGAGCCCATCAGCGTAAAGGCCTGATTTATGCCCCATGTCATAGGAGCACCGCTGAGGCGGCCGGCCTCATATTTCCTTTTAGATGCGATCATGATGAGGTCACAGCACTTCATAAAATAACATTTGGGTTTTCTAACCTTTCTAATGTGGGCAGTTTCATGGGACCCCTGACTACGTATAAAGGCAAACTCAAGTTCTGGGATTTGGTCGCCGTTTTCCAGCTCAGTATTACACACATAGATGAAAGTGGCGTTTCAGGAATGAATTAAGTGCGATACTCGTGCTCTTCCTTTGGGAGCTAGTCATTTCTGTCTGAGTATCTGACACTAAGGCAACAAACTTCTTTATTTTATCAGGGTTCGAGGCCGTAGGGATTTTCTGGACAAACTTCAGACAAGCATGTGTGGGATTCCTCCGTTTATATGGTGTCAGCATGGGAATTGTTCTAATATGACTATCCTAAAAAAAGGCTTTTTAACATCATTACACACTTATCAACATCTATAAAATGCATTTGTCTCATTAAAACATATGTCATGTGCCTTTTGAAAGGCATATGGAATACATTTTAGAGCAGCGGCGTTCTGAATCCAGATGCCAGTGTGCGTGTGCTTGGCAGCAGCCATGGCTGGTTGGTACCTCGCAGGTAGTAGCAGTCCCCAGACTGCAGGGGAACCGCCAGGCCCGGGGTGTTGATGTCCCAGGCCACCTTCAGTCCCAGACGCCAGGGGGCCCGGCCCGCGTCTTCAGAGCTGCCACCTGTACACAGCACCAATGTCAGGGCGCATTCAGCTGTCAGGATCTGGCATTCAATGGCACGCTACACATTTACACAATGCCAGTGGTGCAAAACGACTAATCAATAATCTATTAGATAAACAAAATTTACAATAAAGGCAGCTTTCAACTTATGTAAAACCAACGTATTCAAATCCGGACTCATGCGAAAAAAATGGTTTACTGAAGCACAAATGCAAACAGGCAACATACATTGTAAATATATTTACACTTTATTTAATTTATTTAATACCTATTTAGTATTACTAATATATTTTTGCCTTATGTGCTTTTTGCTATCGAGCAGTGGTAGACAACCCTTATCCTGGAGTGATGGCATCCAGTGGGTTTTCTATCCTACCAAATGAGGTACTACCTGCATGAGATCAGATGTGGGTCATCAGAGACCAGGTAGGATGGAAACCCTGCTGGATAATGGCACTCCCGGATCAGGGTTGCCTACCCCTGTTATAAGGTGTCTTAACTGGCATGGGGGAGGTAAATCCAACCAAATTTCACTTACATAAAGGTTTGTGGAACAAATTCCTTCCATGAGCCTAGATCTGCCTGGATGTTCTATCTTTAATGGTAAGAACGTAAACTGAAACAAAACCTTTGGCTTTGGAGTCACTCATTAGTTAGAATATATTCAAGGTTTGTTAGCTATGCTGAGCAGCAGTAGTGTATGAAGGAAATGGACACGGAGAATTGGCAGGGTAATTAAGGGCCCACCGTTCCACAACACCATTTCACAAGCAGAGTCATAGCACCTCCTCCTGGCTCCGCCACCAAATGCTAAGCAAATGCGAAAACAAGATCTGCTGGCCGCTCTTCTGAAAAATCAATACTAAACTCCTTCCACGGCTCCCTGGCTCTCCCGTCATCCTTTTCCTCCCGCTTCCCAGATAAATTGTAACTTCATTTTCAGAAAATGCTTTCCAAAAGCTGCAAATGACATTGCTCTCAAACATTCCAGTGTAATAGAGTATAAAAACCCCAGGTAGACTCAGAGAGAGAGGGCTACCTTTAGAATTGTATTAACCGTCATATATCATTTTTTAAAGGAAAACTTTGCCACCCCCAAGATCTAATTCCAGTTCTAACTAGGCGACTGACAGATGTGAGCTCCGCTAATTCACGCTGCTGCAACACCTCATTCTCCTTCTTTTACCCTTTTCTCTCCAAAAAACAAATATCAGTGCAGCACTTCCCAAGTACCCGATAGGTCACCAAGCCACTTTTTAAGCAGTCAGCTGAAATACTCCTGCTGATTTGACCCCTCCAACCTTCAGGGAGTGAGACAGGATTAGCACTAACCCCTGTTGTTTCTGATTAGGACATGAAACAACTATGCAAAACGGCAGTGAAATAAAATTGGTAAATAACACAAAAAAACAGATTCAAAATTAAAACTGAAAAAAACAAGTTAGGTTAAATGCCAGGGGTCATATTTACATTGCAAAGGCTAAAGAGAACGCCAGAGCCGTTCCCCACAAAACCGCTCAAAACATGTCAGAAAATTGTCTTGACCTTGTCCAGCAGATTTTATTCTGAAGGGCTGTTCTTTCAAAAATGTGTGAAATGTCACAGACAGCAGGACTTATACTGTGATGTTTTTGCCAAAAATTATAAAACAGTCGGGCAGTAAATTAAATTTACTTCCTACAGTAATTTTTTTACTTGGTAACCAATGAAAATGTTTTTTTTTTCTAATACAATATACTTTTTACTGATTCAAAAGAATAAAAGTATTCCTAACTGCCTTGAAAACAAAACTACCACCAAAGCCTGTAAGAGGCAATATCCAGAGCCCAGCTAGGAAAGCTGTGAAAAACCTGCACATTTTATTTACTTCAAACACAGAACAGCTGCGTGCAAAGCTATGCTAATCTGCCGCAGCGGGCTGAGCCCTCCTCCCACCCCCTTACCCTCAACTTTGTCATCCTGGCAGCTGTAGTTGTACACGGCGACCGAGGAAAACGACACCAGGTTCTCGTCGTGGTGCCAGCCCACCGCCATCTTGCCCATGCCGTAGTAGGGCTCTTCCTTCAGTTGGTCCATGGTGGCCGGGTCCATGTAGTTCAGCAGGGTGACGTTAAACTGGTCCGTGGCGGGGGAGCCCTTGGAGCACTGTGGCTGGGGAGACCCCCCGCCAGCCTCGGCCTCTTTGGGTCCCTGCTCATGGTCGCTAGCCTCCTCTCTGCGGTACACATCTTTGCAGAAGAAGTGGTTCAGCTCCCAGAGTGCCTTGCAGGCTGCCCTCAGCTCCTGGTCGCAGCAGGCCTTGCCCTTGTCCTCCGCTTCCTCCCGAGCCTCGCCCTGTGACTTGTTTTCCTGCTCCCCTTCCTTCCGCTCCTCCGCCTCCTCACTGTGCCAGGGGATGGTGAAGAGGCGGGTGTTCAGGTAGCGGTAGGTATAGCCCGGCAGGCCCAGGAGAGCGCGGGAGACTGAGGTGAAGACGTCGCGGCCTCGCACCCGCACGAGGTCCCGCAGCAGGCAGCCGCGGCCACGCAGGGAGCAGAGGGCGGCCTGCACGCGGCCGTGCAGGTCAGGGGGCACGCCGTCAGCCCGTCGTAGGACCAGGCCGGGGTAACTGGACTCCCACTGCATGGGAGCCAACACACAGAGTACGCAGTCAGGGTGGAGCTCGCTGGCAAGTCAAAAACATACCGAGCTACTACTGAGAATGACTCATTACTAACCATTTATATATACTATACAGTACACAACACACATACACACTATATGGCCAAAAGTATGTGTATCTGTTAGTCAGAGGGAACTGGCTAATTAAGCCACACCAATTGTCATTAAGCACACAGTCACACAATCTCCTGCAACAAACATTAGCAGCAGAATTTGTGGCTGTACAGGAGAGTTAGTGACTTTCCACTTGGTACCACCATAGGACGCCATCTTTCCAACAAGTCTGCCACATTTCTGACCTGGTAGGGCTGCCCTGGTCAGCTGCAAGTGAAGTGATTGTGAAGGTCAAAACATCTAGGAGCAAGTTCAGTTCTGAAGCGGTCGGCCACACAGAAAGGGACCTGATCACGCAACATCAATACTCAACCTGAATGGCAGTAAATCCCACCAACACCACCTAATGGAAAGCCATCCTCGAAGGGTGGAGGTTATTATAGTAACCTAGTAGAGTAGAGTTAGTAGAGTTATGGGCTGATTAACTTCATGTTAATACCCTTGGTTTCAGAATGAGATGATGGACAAGCTGGTGTCCACATACTTTTGGCCATACAGTGCATTTCCCACTCGGGTTCTTTAATCATAGATCAAGCCAGTGTCACCACTAAGCAAACATCGTAAAACAGGAGCGAGATGCCATGTTTATTTCCCAGCATCCTCTGCCTGATCGGTGCATGCCCGCAGCGTAGAGCAGGCCCACTCACCAGCTGCTGAAAGCCCGGGTCTGCAGGTGAGAGGAAGGGGATTCGCTGCCCGCCCAGCTCCTGCAGAAGCTTCTGTCTCTAGAGACGGGGAACACATAGCCGATGATAGCTGTGCTGAGATGCTAGTGGCAACAGCACAATAACACTGAAAGGTACATTTAAACAATTTTTATACACACACACATTTAGTGCCTTCTGAAGTGCTAGGACCATTCCAACAATGTCTAGTTAGTTCCAAATATAAGAAACGTAACTTACTTACTGCTTCAAATTAGTACTGGATTGTAAAATAGTGCTAAAGGTAAAATCTGATGTGCTATTTCCAGGAGGCCAGACAGAGAAATGCAAGTCCAGTGTCAAGTTTATCTGCACTCACAAATACATGTGCCATACTGCGTGCTTGTATGGATGTACCTCGCCTGTACAATGCTTTTGGACAAGCTTCTGCTAACTAAATAAATGCAAATGTATCACCTTTCAGCCAAGGCTCGCGTTGATAAAATTTACACCATGGCAGTCGATTTTTCAGTGAAGGAAAACCTGCGGCAACTGCATCATTTGCCCAGAAATGTAAATAAATGCCTATAATTACTGCAATTATGTCACAGCCATAATCCATTTTAAGTGTGTACATCATGAGTATGCCGCGGGTCCTGTTGGTGCCCGCTAACTTCATGGGAGTACAGACGCTCCCTGGGATACGATGGTCCGTGTTACGATATTTCGACTTTACGATGTTAATGACCTGCCCAACCGTAGGCTAATATAAGTGTTGTTAGCATGTTTAAGGTAGGCAAGGCTAAGCTATGATGTTTGTTAGGTTAGGTGTACTGTATTAAAACGCATTTTTTGCCTTAGGACAGGTTTATTAGGACGTAACCCCATCGCAACCTGGGGAGTGTCTGTAATTTTTCCTGCTCCGGCCAGGCCGCTACACCATGCTTTATGTATTAAATGCTGGCTGCCGCATGAAAGAGCATTTTTTTAGGATGTGTTACATTCCGACATGCAAACGCGTTAAGATGAAACTCAGCTTTCCTCATGCATTCTGCGCGCGTACCAGTTACAGTCCCATTCAAAGTCGTGCTGCGTCAACCCTCAATCTTCCTGACCCTTTTATATCGGCAGGATAAAATGCTATCATTTTCATATCAAAGGAAATATTATGATTATGTTTAGAGGACGCACGCATCATATATAACCTCAGACATTTACTGCGAACATCTCACATTTCTGCTAAGCTCGTAACGTTTCAGGAATGTGTTATCGCGGTGCCAAAAGTATGGCCCGGTTTTTAAAAGGAAATAAAACGTGCTGTTAATCACATTAAACTGCAAACACGTAAAGCCTGCGTCCGCATCTGAAAGCATAAGGGGTGCATTTTACAGAAGGAGGGAAAGTGCGCGATCATGCCCTGCTGCCTTTCACATCAGCGTCGACATCAAACGAGCGCCTGTTTCCCCAAATAAAACCCCCTACATCCCAAAAAGGAGCGCAAAATATACTCAGCCTTAACCCCTTTTTTCACTACCATTAATCTACCTGCACCATACCAATATTCCATTTTCACTTTTCAGCCGCCAGTTATAGTCACAAAAAACGTTGAGAACAGAAGCATATATAAAAGTGTTGGACATGCGAGTATCGGATCTTATAGAATGAAAACAAAATGCGTGGATCAAGGAAGGAAAACAAAAGGGGAGATATATTCATGGGTGCCGTTTGAAGATAAAAAGTGTGCGCATATGGCTGACGATCTGTGGCACCGAAAGGGAAGGCGGTCGTGAGCCGCGACGGACCGCGGGCGCGCCCAGTCTGCCGCACAGCTGGGGCGGCCAGCGCGGCCCGGTGCCCCCGCGCACACACCGCAGAGCTGCCACGCACATGTCAAATGCAGCCAGCGGCGCGCAAACTCTGCTAAAAAGGTAAAAGGCTGCGCACCCCCACGATCAGCGACAGATGGGCTCTGTGGGGACAGCGGAACAGTAAGCCTTTGAAAAAAGAACAATGATGCAAAAAGAGCTCGGGCTTATAAGCCCCAAACTACCGAAACTAACTAAAAAAAAGAAAATGAAAAAAACAAACAGCCGATGTCCACCCGCTCTCTATGCACAGGATCATAGGTACAAACCACTAAATAGCTAAAATATAAATATAGATGTTCTCCCAAAACTACTTTATGATGCTACTTTTTTTTTTATTTACATTGACTAGTGGGCAAATATATTTAATCATCTTCCATATAGGCCTGACTATCAGTATGAAAATGTCTGAAAGACTTAATTTAAAAGAGATCTGTTAGCCTCTGTTGTGGAAGTCAGTGTCTGGCCTTGAACTAGTAAGAAATGAAAGCTTTATTTTATGCCTCAGGTCCAGGGTCAGCCTGACGAAGTGCTGCGGAGGGGGTTCAGGGGGCATGTAAGGTGGACGAGGCACTGACTGGGCACCAGACTGCTGGACATGCCCCCGGAACCCTTTCAGGAGCCAGGAGCCTAGCGGCCAGACCCATGCCTCCAGCGAGTGGCTCTGGGAACTCCTCAACGCGCACTCAGATGGCCAGATTTACCGCCCCCGTGGCGGATAAATGACAGAGCCCCCTGTTTATACAGCAAAATGTTCATAGTGGTGTGAGAGCAGTCTCAGAACTGGCCTGCTCACATAATCCTGAAACCGAGTCAAACATTTTGACAAGTAGCCTATAAAACATCAGCTGGCCTCAGGACGAGCAGTCGGGCCATCAGAACCACTTCCGTGGTGCCCTGATTGGCTCATAGTTGCCACATTTGGCCGGTGGGTGTCAAGGGGCCCTGGGAATGCCTACCTAGCTGACAGAGGTGTGGGGGTGGGGGGGGGCTGGCAGGCACTCGCACCTGAGCAAACAGCTCAGCACAACGTTTTGGGGCTCCAGCATGCACAGAGCATGACTCCCTGCAGCTAACAGCACCATGAGACCAAACAGCACATATGTGCCATGGCCTATCCCTTCAGCCTCTTCAAACGGAACGACTGGGGAAGCAGGGAGCTCCCAGAATACCGTATTGTCCCTAAAATATGACATCATGAATCACCATGACCTCATTCTCTTCCAACGTAATTTCTAATTACTATACCCTGCTGCTGTACCTCAAAAAGTAGAGCATGACATAACAATGCAAAGGTCATGGGTTTGAAACCCTTCCCTCTACTACTTAGGACAAAAGTGATAGATAAGTTAAAAAAAAAAAAATTAACACACTTTCTGTATGAGTGTTACAGGTTCTTACCAGAAGCCTCATTAACAAATTGCTGTTAATAGCACAAACTCTGAGCTGGTGTCGGCGATGCCTAATCCCACATCTGGTGCATATCTAGACTCTCAGCAAGGTGCCGTAATTCAGGATGTGGGAATTAATATCCACACACAAACTCACCCATCTGTACCTCGGCATGTTTTAACTCAACTACTGACCGCATTAAAAAAGGAACAGAAATCCTCAGCTACTTGTGAGTAACTATTAACCAGCCTGTGATACAATGAGCATTAATATTAAACCGGCTTATTATTACTAAGTGCCAGGCCAGGCAGAGCTTGGCTTTCCCGCGACAGGCTAAAAGCACGGTCAGACCGGTCCATAAATCAGCGATGTCCCTCCGGCCTCTGTGCGCTCCCACACACACGCACAGCGGGCCCAGCGCTCATCAGCCGCTAACGAGTTCCCTTCAGTTAAAAACAACCGGGGCCGAATGTGAAAAATGGCCGCCTGCCTGCGGTCTCTCTGGAAGGCGAACCGTGGCGAGTTAAAGGTCCGCTAATTGTTGTTGCAGTCTAGAAGGAAACATTGTTCATATCACTTAGTGGCAGGTTAGGAGAGGCTGGCATCATTCATATGACTGTCTATCCATCCATCTTTCCATGCAGTGTGGCCTATATTTTACAGTCGGCTCTGTACCGCGACTGTGGTCAGGGTCCCTTCAGGGAAATTCTCATATGTGCCATGTTACCTGAGCTGCTACACAAAAATGATAAGTTATTATTTACTTCAACAATGATCCATAAACCCACAGCAGTCTCCTCTCCATCTCACTCATTCATGCGGTCTGTGTGCATTGTGTGTGTCTATGTGCTGTAAATAAAAACGTTTCCCCAATCAGCGGTAACAGCGCGGGGATAAAACCGCGGAGAGTAAAATGGTACTGACAGGTTAACTATGACAAGACCTGCGGAAGTGGAGCTCGGTGTCTACAGGCGTTTTTTTTATATATTCATGGTGCTGTCAGGAAGCAGGCAGTCCTTCAGCCGCCCCGAACCGGGACTTCAATTTAAATGGCATGTGAAATGCGAAGCGCGAGCCACTGGGACTCAGACTCTCAGCACCCGGTGAATCCACCTGATTTGTGGTGAGGGGAGCATTGATTAAGACGGAAGTGATTAGAACAGGCGACGGCGTGTTCTACAGCAAAGCAACCGCCCCGAGGTGTAGTCAGGGAGATGTCAGAGCTATATAAAGCCCTCATCAGCAAGACAGAGAGGTAGGGAGAGAAGGAGACATAATGGGAGGGGGGGCAGGGATGAAAAAAGCAGGCCTACACCTTCAGCCCAGTCTGACTCAATACCCTCCTGCTAAGTGCGGAGCTGGGGGGGACGCGGTGTCCTCAGAGCCGATTCCCCCAGGGCACCTGCCCAGGCTCCGCCTCCGGCACCTCAGCAGCCTATTTCAGCTTTGTTCAGCCTGTTTAAAGAGTCAGACATCGCAGTGCTGCTTCAGAAACTGTTCCAGCGACGTGTGGGGGCATCTGTTCCCCTCCACCTCTCTGAGCACCAAACAATGGGGTAACAAAGGCAGGCCTCCTGCTCTGTTTGCTGTTTCGCTCCCATTTGCCATTTTCCACTCTGGAATTTATGAGTGTTTAATTCTGACAGACCTCTTATTTCACATCCGCGTGGAGGGTCATCAGTGTTCTAAAAGCCACACTGAGGGAAGAAGGAAGTTCTGGTAAAGCACTGCCTGAAATGTAAGAGCTCCTCATCGACATAACCTCCTGCTAGCTGACCTGAGACCAGCATTGGCACGCTCCTTAATATGTCTCTCATATTTCAGCTTCAGCTCCATCTTACTTCAGCAGAAACGCAACTGAGAAGCCCAGCCGGTTCACGTTGCCACGGTCCCTTGTTTTATTCTAGCAATTCTGTCCTGAACCATTCAATCAACTCATTCATTCCCTCATGAATAGTCATGCATTAATACATTTATTTTTGTGCTTTGTTTGTCTTACTGTTTTATTTATATTATTTTACCTTTTAGCTTTTTCATTTTACTCACTGATTTTTACACATGAATCTCATTTTTGATATTTTACAATAGGGGCACACATGTTATGTGAACAATTTTTATTAAATATGGGAACTTGTGGAAAAAAAAATAAATCACAAAATACTAATTATACTCTGAATTATAAACATCTTTTTAACAGTTAAAGGGCCTGATAAACATAAACGGTGAGATAAGGCTCATCATTTTTTATAGATCATCTCCTTTAATTAGACGTTTGCGGATCCAAAATCAGCCCCTTCGGTCATTTTGAAGAAAATAAAACTACTAGTGAAATAAGTGAATCATCCTCTCAGGGGTCTCAGCATCCTAAGCAGTGAAAGATTAACAGTGACGAGGTCTGTGAGCCCACGACAGCAGGCTGATTTGAAAATGCAACTGTGTGTGACGCACGGCGAGCGCGCATTAAAAGCATGGTTAATGTGAAGCCAAAATAAACAGCGGTTCTGGTGCACAAGGCCCGGTTCAGGCACTCGGTCACGTACTGGGGCACCCCGGGATGAACGGCAGGGGCTTTTAAGGGTCCCCCGTCAGCGCTCAATGCTGCTAATTATTACACCGGATCGTACAGTTAGCAGGAGGGAGTCGCAGGAGGGCATGTTGGCCGCCATTTAATGGCTGCCTGAGACGGGGGTGAATATATTACTCTGTGCCCTACAGAGAAGAAAAACAAAGGCCCCGGACACCTGAAGATCACGTCGGATCAGACGGAAACGATACGGCGATGCCCCCTAGTGACAGCTCCGAGACCGCTCTCTCTCTATCCTCCAGCACGGGGCCAGATCAGCTTCTGCCGGAGCCCATGTTTGCGTACAACCTTCGGCAGTGAGAGTGCAAAGGCCCCGACAAGGGGGTCTTGACAGGAAGGACAAGGATGCTGATAGGGGATAGTGTCTCCTGGGGACACGACATGTATAAGAAACCACATACGTAGAGGAGTTGCTGCAGCAAATGCACAGGGGTGGCCATGGTAACCCGACAGCAACGGTGACGGGAGTTTCACTGTCCGAGAATGGCATCCGATGACAACCACAAACGCTAAGCAGAGTCTGCTCCCACTTCCGGCCCACCAAGGGTACCACTATGGTGTTACCGTGGAGACGATAACATGCTTCACAAGCCTTCAGCAGGCTCGAGGGATGCTCTGCGGCATCCGTGAGCTGGAATCCGGCGATAATGTCGAAGCCGGGCTGATGGGGAAGGCAGAGTTTGTTTACCATTAAGTAAATGAGCCGCAGCTGAATAGATTAGCCAAATCGCTAACTGAGACACACACACATGCACGCACGCAGACACTGAAGCCTGCTGTGCTGCGGCCTCTGCCTGCGTGAGAGCTGCACTACAGTGAGCGAGGTGGTGCCGTCATTAAAGCCTGTAATTAAACCGGAGAGAAGGGCTAGCTAAGCACCAGACTCCTTTATTGGGTTCCTCTCTTAGCGTCATAAAATGCACTAATCTGCGGATAGTGGTGAAGTTGTATCTAATGGGTTAGCGGTGATTTATTGGCCGTGACGTGTTTTATAACTTTCTAACTGTTTTCACGCTCATGGGATTAAATGTGAACGTGTTTAGGGCCACGTGTTCACATTTTACTGTAGCGTTTGTTAAACTTTACACGGGCAAATTATTAAGAACCAAATTTGCCTATACAGCTCTTCATTAGTGATGATTAAGTATTTGAACATACAATTGCTTTAGAAACCAGCCAATCCATATTTTAATTTTAGAAGAAAGTCAATAGCAGTAAAGAATTCATGATTAAGGCAATGATTACTGCTATAAATCTGACTTGTGAAGTGAAGCATTATTTAGCTTGCGGACAAACATTAAACCTATTTATAATGTAACTTTTTTTATTGTCTTTTTTTTTATTACAGTCAGTACAGACAGGCACGTTTCAGTACTGCTTTTAAAAACTTGGATATCTCCAACAGTCACATCCCTCTGGCCCCACTGCCCTCTTTTACCACGACCCCGTATCCCTTATCTCCCACCCCCACCCCTCCACAGGACCCCCATCCATGAATGAGTGTAGCGAACAGAACAAACATAAATCACTGGCCACCGCTGCCCAGAGGTGAGCAAGATGAGTGTCCCAGTGACACCAGGAATAATGTTCGAGCAGAGTCGGGTCGGCCCTCCATTACAGCCGTTTCAAAAACTATTAATCTTGCTTGTAGTCAGTGGCCTAGAAATAATTACTTCATCTAACCTATGTAATACAGCACGACCGGTAGTTGGGACACGTCCATTTTAAGCTTGGGTAGGAAACCCACAAATCAACGTTGCACTGAACAAAAGTAAGAGCATGAGGCATCCTTTCACTCAGACTGCCCCTCCCGCTACACGGAAGAGCTGCGACATGTAAACTCAGATACATCCAGGTCACACCAACATTCCCTCACGCATAAACACATGCATCCAAAATGACTGAAAGATTCAGCTTGTGAATGTTACACACCTTACACAAACATTTTAAAATGTTACGTCACCTATACATTAATCCATTTAAAGAGTTAAGGTGCAGACATACAGCCATCCGGCACCAAACAGAAAACAATGCATCAAGGCTCCCTTGGTGTTTACTGGGTTACTCAACTGTAAACAATCATCAGAACATGCTAATCACACTTTTCCCCTGCTCACTTTCTGCTTCGACTGCATCTAAAAAGCCCATCAGAAAGTAGGTTCTGGGCTTGAACTGCAATCTGGTAGGAACTGTATAAGTTTGATGAGAAACCGGTGCCCCATCGTCCCTCACACCGTCCACGGCTGCTCTGACTCACCACCGGAGGCTGCGGATACGAGGCAGACAGTCATTTCACCACAAGCCGCACGGCTGAAGCATCTAATCGGCAGTGAAGTCAATTCTCAAAAAAGAAACATGAACGGGTCATTTTCCAAAGTGCCAGTTACAAAAGCATAATGTATTTTGATTAATTTTGATTTATTCCCAGCACAAACAACAAACACTAGCGCTGGCAAACACAGACCAGGGGAAAATAATTAACACAAATTAATGATAATAATAATTGAATATATTAAAAAAGCAAGAACTGAGACTAGACTAAAGAGTCAGTGCTTTCGTTTCCATTACAGCAGCGTTATTACGTTCACACAGCCGAAGTTAATGATCCCCTTTGTAATTGAAAGTCAAGGCAAAGGATTCGGCAGCACCCTGCAGACACTGATAAGAGGGCATTAACTCCGTCACAGCACTACGGCCCACCTCCACGCTAATCCCCATTGTCATCCGGGAACAGGAGAATGATTTACAAACAGGCCGAACTCCCTCGAAGCCCTCTGGGTGTCACTCTGCGGGCCCGTTTGCACTATTGCGTTTTTTCGTTTAGTAACGCTAGTTTTTTCTGATTTAGCCTTCCGTCCACACGACTACAGATCTCTTCTTCTCAGAAACGCAGAAAAGTATCACCGCTCTCCGACAACAAATCTTTCGGTAAAGCATTAGTACAGATGCTCATAAACATAAGAATTTTGTTACGCCTACAACAGTGATCTCCGGGTGATCTTCCTACTTAGCCCGTGACCCTTTCCTGATTTGCACTCTTCGCTTCGGTATCTTTTCCTAATTCATTATTCTTCATGGGACTGAAGAATGTTTTTCCTTTGTTTTCACGGAAGTAAGCCACATGAGAACATGGCGGATGCACAGGACTTTCTTTACCTGCCATATGTTGTTCTGCTTACTTGTGTGCAGCTAAATCGTGTTTTGTGTATGTAGTATGCTGTTTACAACTGCTGTGGAGCTCAAAACGAGACTGTACCTGAGCCAAGTTTAAATGCAGCTCTAGCTTATGATAAAGACATCCAGCCATCGAACATTAGAGTGCACTGAAACTGAGGGGAAGAGAGTGAGACGTTAGTGACTACATTTCTGGATCCCTGTGTTGTTGCTGTGATGGTTCCTTTTATGTACAGCTTTTTGTTTGCGACGCTACAGTACTGTAATATTTTGCTTTTGCTAAATACAATACATGCATTTACTTTCATCACATGGTTGTGTGTTAGATTAATCAACAGTGAAGCATTTATAAAAGCTGAACCTTATTATTAATCAAAGTAAATGATTTAAAATACATATTTTGCCAGTTCTAGAATTCAAAAAAAATTTTGGTTGGAGAAAAAAAGTGACATGATGTGTTCGAGCTACAACAAACAAAATATAAATATATTATAAAAAGCTTTAGTTATGTGTGCAAATGAAAGATGTCAGAAATACATACATTAACAACCACTCTTATAACTACGTCATTTGCCTTTAATTTTTTTTCAACACTAGTGATAACGGTAGTGTGGACGCAGATCTTTCGGAAACTCCTGTAAAAAATTTTAAGTATTACTGTGGACGTAGCCTGCGTCACCCAGTAAAAATACGGGCTGTTTCACGGGTCATCATCTTAAGGTAAGTCCAGCTGAGCATGAGCATAACACAATTCAACACAAACTGGCATTAAAGGAACTTAATGGAAAGTGAGGTACAATGTATGTGACATGCAGGTCCTCATTAGTCCCAACACAGCATCCCCTCATTCTGCCTGCTACTAATCTGCTTACCAAATTGTGGGCGTAAGTGAACGTCCATATAGTACTGAAAAGCTGGCATCCGCACAAATGTTTACGCCCCTCATCTAAAGCCCTGGTGAATGATGCACATGCCCCAAACAATCGTAATTGTATCGCAATACGAATATCGTGCAGCCCTGCATAACAACATTAGCAGATAACCAGCAAAGCCCATGTCTGGCCACCAGCGTTTAGGCCTACCTCAGTCAGTCCCACATGTACATGACAAAAATACCCATAAGCTTTCGGCATACTTAGATCCACAGATGAAGTACATCAACCACCAGGCCTTACTGTATTGTGCGATCTTTATGCTGTGTTGATTCAAAATCAGAGGTGGAGAATTCAGGTTCCAAGAGTACAAATCTAGACCAAGATTTTGCTTCAACCAACCAGTTGAGTCTCTGTGACTGTAGCTCTTTGTACTCAACTGGTTGGTTGAAACAAAACCTTGGTCTGGATTTGTACTCTCTAGACCTGAAATCTCCACCTGTTCAAAATGTGACAGCACGACTGATACTCATTCAGCCTAAATGTTCTCATGTCACATCCCTCCTTGTCTCTCTTCACTGGCTCCCTATTGGTGCACACGTCATATCCTTGCTGCTGCCTTATAGGTCCATCAATGAACAGACACCCATCTCCATCCAAAGGCTCCTCGGAACCTATGTCCCATCTCACCCCTATCAGTCAGCAAACTAACGCCACTTGGAGCTCCCTCCACCACACGAGAAGTATCACAGTTAACTAGACAGCTCTGTGTGCCTCCCCGATGGTGGAATGAGTTGTTGAACCACATCCAGTCATCAGACTCCCTCTCTACCTTCAAGAAACACCTCAAACCCATCTGTTCCATGAATTTCTCTACTAGCCTGATGCCTTGTTACATTCCCTGAATGTTCTCATGTTGCACTTCTGGTCCTTTAACAGTCAAAGTCTTATTAAGTTCTTGCTTTGCTGGAAGTTGTGTAGCTCCTGCTCCAATAGTTTACACCTATACCTGGACATTCACTGGAAGCTCAGTCTAGCTGCACTTACACCTACTTGACTCCTTGATAGTGCATCAGAAACATACATGCTATTTGCCTCACTTGTATGTCACTTCGGACGAAGTCTGCTAAATATGTAAATGCCAATGTATTATTGGAGCATAAGGTCCGTTGTCCATGGTTTCTATTTAACTAATTTCCCCTGTCTCTCAAACTGCCTACCATTGGGCAACTCGTACTGTCATTGTAACCCAGAGCTCTGAACACATGATGGGTGTGGCTCCCTTGCCCAAACTCTGACAACTACAGCCTCAAGGGGGCTTGTTCTTAGTACTGAGGACTTTTTATGGTGCCCTTGGGGTGAACACAATACTGATGTATCCCTGCATGCATGTCACAACATCTGTGAAAAAGGGGAATGCGATGCTGCACCTCCAAGTTCTGGACCTGATCCGATCATTAAACATGGTCTGTCTACAATGTCAAGGTACCAAATGCCTTCTTCAATCCCACATACATTAAAGAAACATGACCAAAACCACAGAGCCACTGCCAAGAGTTTGTAAAAATCAACATAGAAATCCCGGTGTCCCAACAACCTGTAAATCAAGTGGCTTCTTTAGCTGCCAGGAACTCGCGTTGCAGCAGCAAACCCACCACATCTTCCCAGCATCCATATTTCTGGACTGCCTCCGCATCAACAGTTGACAAACGTTGACCCCGCGCTGGCCCAACATTGCAGTACCAGGCAGCAATCGACATGCCGGCTGATGGCTGACCCCTGGGCCTCGGCGCAGTCCAGACAGCAGCCAGCCCCACACGCTCGCTCGCTCACATGCGCGCGCACCAGAGACAGCAGTTCAAGTTCTCACCCCGGCAACAAGATCTGACCTGCTGGCCCCAGTGAAACTCATCAAAATAAACCAAACGGGAGACAAGAAGCATGGTGGGGAGGAGAGAAATCTGCTTATATTATGATGGGAAGAAGAAGCAAAGACAAGAAGTCAGGGACATTTTTATGCACTTCTGATCATGCAGGTTGACAGCAGTGGAAGTACAGCCTGCTGAATAAAGGGCTGGAAATGGTTATGACACCCAGCGATGAGCTACCCCCAACAGTCAAATAATGACAAGCATGCGGACGGCCGAAGCCCGTCATTCAGATCCCCGCCCCCCCCCCAGTGGTGTGCAGTGACCGAGTGGGGGGGAGGGGTATTGGGTCAAAGGTTAAACACTGAGAAGACAGCGATGAAAGGCAACTGTCATGCACCAGTGAACGAGGAGCGGTTGTCTCCTGAAGAACATGCAAAGTGTACCCATTCTGCCCAGCCAGGCAGATATCTCCGGGTCCTAAATGAGACCATTGCCAATTCATGAATAGCAAAAGCTGACAGCGTGCCACTCGAGCTGTCGGCCGTAAATCAGGCTCCCTTTCCGTCTCACATCACAAATGCATGCAAAGTTTAAGCTTATGAAGCACAGCTCAGATGCCCCCGGAAAAAAAAAACAGCAGGAAAAGACATTGAAGTTCCCTCAAGAAAAACAAAAAAAACATCAACAAATAATTCAAGGTTAGTCTATGTCCAGTACAAACTGAAAAATGTCAGAGAAATACAGGAGGCTTTCTCTATTTGTCTCCAAGAGGTCAGAATGTCACTTCACAAAAAAAAGATATTTACATCTAATTTACAATTTAATTAACATACAGTAGGATACAGAGGGATTAACAAGTTTTCACAGCAACAGTTAATGAAGCACATTAATTAGCATATATAAGCCCGAGCTTGTAGGATTGCTATATGGCTTCAGGAGCTGAGTTACACACTCCACCTGTCAGAGAGTGACATATCGTTATGAGAAAGAGGGAAAGGAAAACCTCCCCAGTGCTCTCATGGGTAGCGCGCTAATCGCCAGCTTTCATTACATCTATTTATTGGAACGTGTACGATCTACAAATTAACAAGAAATACTTAAAGGGTCTTGTGAAAATCCCTCCTGCGGGTTTCGTGAATGAAGCTTTTTGGTTTTTAAATGGAACCAGATACCAGTTGTTTCCTTTTAGTGGAAAGGTGAGTCAACCCACAAAAAAATGACAAAGAAACACAATCGCAAATATCAAAAACGACTGTAGCAAAAACAGCTGCCGTGTGACTTAATGGATGGCCTAATTACCTAACAGGCTATTACAGAAAGACCTCGATCTTTGATCTTTTATACGACCTTTTAAAACATACAAAATGTCTAAAGAGATCAGGGCACTCATTAATATCCATGATTAGTCTGTTTTCACATTAAGTTGACTGCTCCCAAAAATCTTACACTTTAATAAAGTAAATATTATCCTAGCTCCTTACAATTAGTTACTTGACTGATAGTAACACATGCAGCACCCCCGTTCCTAATGTGACTCACAGTTCTGGGACAGATGACATCTGGCCCATTGAAACCCACCACTGAAAAACTTTGTTCTAAGCTTTCCACTTTAATTATTTGTTATTAATTATTATTTCCAGTAAGAAAATGATCATACTCGGTCTTTAATGTACTGTAAACAACTTTAGGAGAGGCCTGACCCCACAGAGCAAGTGGCCAGGTGATAGACTGAATGCTTTGAAATTGACACTGGTGAGTAATCCATCCAGACAGACTAGATAATGAATAAAATAGACCTATTTTATGCTTTTCAATAATATTACACTATATTTCATCCACATAAAATGATGGAATCCAATACTATGGTAAGAAAAATAGCCCCTATTAAAGAATAATCCAAACTCTGCAAGCAGTAGCCATTTTGCATATTATCATATTTATTACATTTTATGAAGTGCACTTCTTCAAATGAAAAACAAATTGATATAAACAGTGTACTAACCTTTCAGAGGAGTTATAAGGTAATCTCATGTACTGCTAACTCTGTCACTGCATATAGACGTTGTGCAGACAAATAATTGTAGAGAAAGAATGAGACAAAAACGGTGAGTTATTTCCCACATCCACAAGCTTCATCATTTAAAATATTACTAAAAACATCATATTAATTTATCGATGAATTTTTCAGGCTCGCATGGCGCTGACATTGAAGAACAAAAACACATCTATTTGTAAAGGCAACCACAATTCTGATGTGGTATTGACAGAAACATGCAAAAAAATGACCTAATATCTAGATCAATACCTAGTTTCACCCGTTACAACCCACTGAAGGGCAATCTATTTATCTTTCCAACCAAAGAAATGGTAATTATGGGAGTAAAAGATAAATGTTTCAGTTACGGTGAATTATTTTATTAGCTGAAGGCAGGGAGGATAAAAGACCAAAGAAAAAGTAGTAGGTCTCGTTGCCAAATGTAAGTAAGACTCGTTATTAATGGTCAGTCGGGGCCAAGCAGATAATCGACATGGAAATCTTATTTGTACCACAGCTCAATTGCAGTAGATAAAACCTGAAACATAAGGCAGGGCGATAAAGTTACAGAAGCAAATCACCACGGATATCTTAATTAGACAAATCTGCATTCAGGAAAAGTAACATGGGGCGCAACAGGGAGAAGATCTACAATCTAGATGACTAAAAAACAACTTCTAGATACCATCTTCACATGGCCTTACATCTCACTGGTACAACGAACCCAGCAGGCCTCTCTGAACAGGTCATGAGAAGCTCCAGGGCACCAGTTTCAGATGAAACTGACACTTCCTTTGTGATAAGCAATTTTATAAAGGATTAGCAGCACGATGGGCTGATCAATACTTGCTGCTCTGGCTATTACTAATACAGCAAAAAAATTGCTCCCCCTGACAATAAAGCACTGTGTCAATGTTCCTTTTCATTTGCCAGGGCTATTAGTGTAATGGCAACACTATCAGCCGCAGCAGTATTTTTCCTGCTGGTTTTGAAACAGCAGGGGTCTGATTAAGCCGAGAGCAGGCTACCATTCTTTTCAGGCCGCTGGTGTAAATTTTCTACCCATGACCCATATGTTGCAAGTATGAAACCCTAAGTGTGTTTTATGTCAATAGCCATCAGTATTTCCACTGTTATTGACCCATAAATAGTGGCAACTCCCTATATTGTAACTAAAACAAACAGAATATCGGGGACCAAATAACCTGCTGATCCAACCGAAATGGACTGCAGCTCTAGCCAAACACCAGCTCTGACATGGCGGATGGTATGAGTGCATTAGTTCTCATAAATTCTTACGTTCACACTTATTCGAGGGAGAGGGAAATTTTATGGGAAGCTGATTAACTGGCAAAACATCTAAAAGCAGTCAATCAGCCCCAGCCTCTCTGACCGTTAATTTAACCGAATTACCGAGGGGAACACAAACCATTTTAATGTGTACTAAGAAATTAAACTTCAGACAGCTTTCAAAATCAGGATGAAGGGAAAAACATACACTTTGCAGAATATGGCTTCTGGTAACTCTGTGAAATCAAGAATTTTTAACTTGTCCTGTTTAAGGCTTCATTCCCATTTATTTTTATGAATTTAATAAGAAACAATATTTGAAGTTAACAGAAATTTACAGACCAATTTTCAGATTTGACTTCTGTCACAAGGAAGGCACCTTACTGTCACTCCTAAGCAACAAACCTTAGGTAGTGTCACTTAATTGAATAACAATCAGTGCCTCCACAACTTTCCAGGGAGAGGCAATTAACTTTTCGAGCTGAAACATGAATCTCCATCCAAGAAAACACGCCAGACTTCTCTTGACCCCAAAGGAAGAAAAAAAAAATTAGACTCTAATATATTTAATGACGTTGCAACCCACCCAACACACTCGACCCAAATACTGAATGTATTAAATACTGTGTTTTAATAGCAGAGAGGTACCGTATGCTTTATCAACGCTACTGCAAAATCTCCAGCTAAGGTGTCTGTTAATCCTCCACTGCTTTCTGTATTTAAACAAAAAAGATGAATGCACAGTCAAATTGAAGAAAAAAAACAATTCGCACAAAAGTGCTGCCTAGATCCATGCATGAAAACAGTTAAGGCGAGAATGCATGATGCTTTGCCCTCTGAACGCAATAGACGCAGGAGGACACCATGCAAGTGAGATACGTGCCTGAGCATCACTGTCACCTAACGCCGCTGCTCGTATAGGATGCAGCGAGTGCGCGAGCGCGCGCGGGCTACGCGGTCTCTTACAGCGGATGCTCGTGAATAGCAGGACAACATATTTAACCTGCACTTTAGACCTCCCAATTTACGTTACACTGACCTCCAAAAACCCCTAGTAATAATGGTTATATTCTATAAAGCGTTAAAACGACAGGGGGGAGATATACAGCTTTTTTGCTTAAATTACTGATCCCAATACTTACAAGCTCATACTGGAACCGTTCATTATTTTGAAAATTGCCTGACAAATACTTTAATGAAAGTGAAATGTCATTAATTACACAAGAACTACAAAAACCGTTATTTATTTTGGGGGGCGCATGAACAAGGGATTAGCTAGCTAGCTACATTTACCTACATTTGGAATTATTCATTCATTGTTTCTCTAACTGCCTAGATTGACCTATTACCTAATTACCGATCAGTTTAAACCCACATCTGCAAAAAATGCCAAGCAGCCTTCTATGTTAAAAGCAATAACAATAGCTACCTTTCTTTTCTTCTCCCTCTCACTGCTATCCGACCTTTTCATGTTCCTGGAGTTACATTGCCTCGATTTCACGACAGGTTATCATGGGACGAGTAGTTTTTCGTTTGAAACTACAGTTGGGTCTCGGTCTGCAAATCCATATACGCTAGTCAATCAATCACGTAGCGCAGCTTTCCCCGGCACGGTGCAAAACATGCAGCGTGTACGTCCCGCCGAAATCCGCGAAAGGATTAACGCACACAAGAACGGCGGTGTAAAACTACACTTCCCATAATGCTCTGTCCGGGAAGTGGTTTTCCAAACGGAAAATTGGCTAGTTGTTTGTTAGCAACAGTCGCTGTGGAATGAATTGGTGTGTTTGTGAAAAGGTAAGAAGGGGAGAGTTTGCTAGGTGGCCGCATGGAGAACATAATATGTTGAGAGAAATCTTTTTACACAAGCATGTTTAGTGTTAGTTTTAATATTGTGTTACCATGCATGTGGATAAACATTATGGAGAATTAATCATGTAACTACTGTCCTACGATGCCTACTGCAAAATCAGTACTAGCTAAATAACATGCTAGTTAACGAACTTGCGTGTTTGATACCAGTAAGGCAAGGAGTTAGTAAAGCGGATTTGTAAATTAGCGGCTAGCTTCTTGGTAGCCCAGCAGTTTCTTATCATTTAGCACAGATATAGCCCCAGGTTTTTTTTTTCGTCTTAAATATACACAACTTAGGTGTATCATTCAGCCTTATTTTAAATAGTTTTACATTTTTTTGTTTCGCGCCTACAGTATATTTATGTAAAGTATGGGTATTTATTCAATAGGCTATGAAGTTGTATACAAAATCAGCGTGTACACATTGTCATAGATAATATCATTTCGAATTTATGGCTTTTTCTGTTGCAAAGTCAGCTGTGTAGCTGTTCGTTTCATTCAGAAATAGATGAGAGTAAATAGAGGACATTTTCAGACAAGGACTATAATGAGCAGACAGAAATGATACTATTATTAGTATTATCAAACTTTTTGAGGGGTGTAAGTACATCGCCCTTAAGATCATAAGAGGGCAAAAAACTGCTTTACAAATTTGGAGAGCAAGATGGCGTAGGCGAAAATCATTATTTTATTTTATTTATTTCAATTAGTACCTCTCACTGCTTAATGGAACTGTATAGTTAATACAGCTTACACTGGAAACGATGATATGTTTATGTGTACAGTATACTCTTTCATTAATGTCTAAGCAGATATGTACAGATAGTTCCGTGATATGTCGCTACTGTTTTTGTGTATTCATTTTTTCCCCTCCACAGGTTAGTCATTACAGCCGATAGTTTGACACAGCCCACTAGTTTTACCAGTGCCTTTTTAAATATAATTTTTATAATAATAATAATAATAGATACTTTAATCCCCATAGGAAATTCTCTCTATGCCTCCCCCAGCTTGCTCTCTGTAGGTGAGAGCAAGCTGGTCATGAAGGTAAGCCAGCCATAACAGCACCCAGGGAGCTGGGAGTTAAGGGCCTTGCTCAAGGACCCACAGACGTGCTGAAGCTGGACTCGAACCAGCAACCTTCTGATCACAGGCACACAGGCTTAGCCCACTGAGCCACTTGAGTTTGATGCTGCGCTGTTCACACTTGCATATCACTAAAATATATCCTTTGCAGTGCAGCTACTCTGGAATGTGTTTCTTTCACCTATCTTTCTTACTGTCATTTGGCACACACACACACACACACACACACATGCACATATACAGTTGAGAGGGAAGCTTGGGGTCCCAGCGCAGGGACAAGCCATTTATCTGGCAGCCCAGAAAAATTTTGGGGGGTGAAGGGCTTAAGTCACCAACCTAGATGTGACTATTTGATATGAGACCGGGGCTCAAACCGACGACCGTTTGATTATGGGCAAAGAGGCTGAGCCACCCACTGCCCCACAAATCAATAAAGAAATCAATAGATAGATAAATAAATAAGTAGATAAATAAACAAACAAACATATATTCCCTTTTGCAGGGTTACATTTCCAATGGTACATCTGTCTGCTGTCCAGGAGCCTTGTGAAGTACCTCCTGCCTGCAGGTTGTTCTTTGAAGGTAATAAGAGGTTTATGCACCCCAGGTCTTGCAGAAAACCACAGGACCTGCAGTTTTTAAGGGGTGGGGGGAACCTTCAGGTCATACCTAAACATCACCTGGTAGCCAGAACACCTGTGGAACACTGTATTTCTCTATGGAAGAGAAATCCTCCCTAGGCATGATGTTATATTGTACAAGATGATCATAATATAGAATGTGCTGTAAAACATGGTAACTTCACCTTCCAGCAGTGCAATAGTCCACTCGTATCCCCGGCTGATAGCAAACCATCCACAGACCCCATACACACAGTAAAACATTTAATACAATAATAATAAAGTACATTATTATATAGTAATGTACGGCACTATACTCTCAAATGAAAGGGATTATGTTGTTGATGATAGAGCAATAAAAAAATATCACGTATCAAGGGATGACAGAGCAATAAAAATTATGCTGCTTATACCCCTCAGAGCATGAAGGAACAATGAAAAAGAAACTGTTACACATTATACATTTTTTTTTCGGACCACGGTAAACCTCGGATACTGGGGGACAGTCCAGGTAAATGGCATTATCTTAGGCGGGTTCTCTCGTAATCTTCTTGCTTGCCAAGACCCTCTGCCCTCACAAATCACCATGAGCTGCAGCACACAAACACGGATGGTTTACTTCAACCCTCATACTGTACTTAAGTATCTGAAATATCTGCAAAGTAGTACTTTAGTCACTGAAGCCTTGTTACCTTCAGCAATTGTAACCATAATGTGTGACAGAGTAAAGCAGAGTCCAACTGTGTAAAGTCACACACAATGCATTTTCCCACATACATTTTTATTGAATATGATAAAGAGTCCTTCATGTTACAAGTTTCACTTAAAATTACAGTGTTACAGAAAAATGTGATTTCCTGCTTTGTTCATTGTACACATAGTGCAGAGATAAATGGAATTATTTATATGATTAAGCATCATCTGTAATTTACATTAATGTTTTCTGAAATACAGTTTATTGCTAGTTATCTTTTAAAATCATCAGTAAAAGTCAATAGTAGTATTGTATTATATAGACATATATATTAGCATAGTTGTTCTCAAGCAGATGGCTTGTCAGTTTATTTGAGATATGTCCAGCTTTTTGCGAAAGTATGTGCTTACGTGATATCTGGTCATATATGTGTATTGAGTTACTTTTTACCCTAAAACTTGTGTAGGCTTATATGAGGACACATTTTTGCTGCTCAGTCTGCAGGTCAGTGGTAAAATGTGTTATGCTCATCATTCTTTTCAGATTGAGCCATGTCGACTTTGGCTGATGAAACAGCAGGAGACATGCCTGTGAAAGATATAAGCTTCAGCCACACTGCAGTCGGGGGACTACAAGGTTCGAAACACCTGCTATTTATTACCGCTACGGCCTTTGATCAATATCTTCATTTGTTCCCTTTTGCCATCTCTTTTTTATGGTAGAACTGACCCAAATGAACCCATGCACCGTGATTGAAGACACATGTGCCTTTCACCTGTCTTGTAAAAGTTTTTTTTGAGGGGGATTATTTTCAAAGATTTCTTTGTCTTTGGCATCCTGTTGCCATAAATGGGTCTCTTTTGATTTCGTATTTATAACCTACATTTCCTCAGTTTCCTACTTTTTCAGTTGAGGGGTGAATTTCTGAAGTAAGCTCAGATGCAAGTGTTATATAGTAATGCGGACCCATTGTTGTAAAGGGTTTCTGGAAGCAAAGACAGTGGAAACTATTTTTCTAAGTTTTTCTGTTAGGTGGGCTGTATGGCATGAGCCAGTAAACAGAGTTAATAAGCTGCTACTGTTTTGGTGTACTTTTGCTTTAAAAGCTTATGTTGCCAAATAAAGCTGTGGTGATTTCATTATGAGAGCAGAGAGATTGCTCTCAGTCTACAGCGAGACCATTGCCTGGGTTAATAGAGGCTGAGGGCTGCTCTGTGATGTCCAGCGGCTTCTGTGATCACTAAGATGCTGACTTCCTGTCGGTAGAATCGTTGGCAGTGCCAAATGGCCGAACACGGCAGGCCGCTGTCCCGGCGGGAATTTCCCGGATCAGCCGCGAGGAGCTTGAGGACCGTTACTTGCGCCTCCATGAGGAGAGTCTCCTCCTCAAACAGCACGTCCACAAGCAGGAGGACAAGATCAGGAGGTTCGGGTCGCTTTCACATACATGCTTTGACACCGGTGTATAATTGTAATCCGTTCTTTGTTTACTTAGTTTCTCTCACATTAGCCAAATGTGGCCTTTTTATTTTTTTATGTAATTTTCTTTTTTGCTTATGTTGCTGTTGTTTTGCACAAAATAACTTTGCCATTATGTCACCCCAGTGTTTTTGCTCTGCCTTTACCGGCATTTTGTGTCGCTGTTGTTATCGTCATGTCATTATTGTCTAGTGTGTTTTTTTTTTAAACTCATAAGGGCAAATTAACTTTTTTGGCGAGGATGCTCCACGTATGATTGGACTCGGCGTAGTCAGAAAAGTGAACTGGAGAGCAAGGCGGACGAACCAAACCGCGGCGCAAAATGCAAAGTTGGCCGGCGGTACCTGCCGCTTGCCGCGCTTCAGATCACACGGCCTTTAAACGGGCCAGTGTTTCCTCGCCTCCAGCTGTCAGGAGCGCTCTGTATGCGTGCTGGGGCTCCTGGCGGCGGCAGCGGCGGCCCAGCTCCTCTGATATTACACATTCAGCCCCACGTTCCTGATGACACTGGAGCGGATGAAGAAAGCGGGCGCGCTGTGTTGTAATCAGCATGTATAAAGCCTGGCAGGATTCAGGTGCAGAGACCCCAGTGCCAGAATACCATTTTGAATTTCATTACACAAATAAATCACAGCCTGTTTACTGTATATAAGGGCAGCTCTTTGGTCGTTTACCTCCTTTAGCATGAACTCTATGAATTTGCCGAGTAAATTCTGTTGGGTTACATTTTCTTTACATCGTGTTGTGACCATGGTGTTTTTTTCTCATGTGCAGTTATCAACTGCCTTGTATTATAATTTTTTTTCCTCTCTGCTATACTCACTATACTTACCACTGTACTCTGGACTGGAGCTATTTTACAATTCCATAGGGTATAGTATAAAATATTACTATTACTGTAATGGAGCTGAACAAGCATATGGAGTGAGTGTGTGCTTCCCCTGTGCGCTCTCCTCAGTGGCAGGCCATAGGAAGCTGTTATTTGTCAGTGCTGCAAAGCAGATTGCTGCCCAGTGGTTTCAATTAACATCAAAGAGCTTCTCGCAAGCCATGTTACTTGTATCAAAACCTGAAATTTATTGTTCAAGACTCACACTGCGGCCTTCATAGTGTGTCCCCTTTGAAAGGAACTTCCAGCTCCCCCCCCCAACTTTTAACTTTCCCCCCTCTGTCTCCCCCACCTCCCACACTCGCTCCTTTCCTTCTGCCCCCTCCCGCCGGGCAGGATGGCGACCAAACTGGTCCGGCTGGTGAAGGACAGGAAGCGGGAGGGGCAGGCGGTTCAGGGCCCCCGTCCAGTCGCCCGGGACGTGGAGATAGAGGAGATGGTGGAGGAGCTCCAGGAGAAGGTGCGGGAGCTGACAAGGCAAAACGAGGGCCTGAAGCAGCGCCTCATCACTGCCAAGCAGCAGCAGGGCCCAGGTCGCCGACACGTCCCGTACGAGCACGTCCAGCCTCGCATTAACACCGGGCTGCGGCCCCCCAGCAGAGGTGCGTCCCACCAACAGTCAGTTGGGGGATTTTTCTCCTCTATGAAATCTACACAGTGTAGTTGTTGTTCTTTCGATTAAATGCGTATATTTTTCCCATGTTTTGTTTTTGTCTTTATTCAAATAATTCTTGCAGTTCTGAAGCCTATAGCTTCTGAAATGTAGATTCTGTCATGTTCAGTGTGATCTTATGCCACTTCATTAAGTACACCCAGCTACTACTGAGTACGATGCACTTGTGGCCCTAGAACCACTGTAAGGGCTAGTGAATGACTCATCTGGTGCAGCCTTTAGCTTGTCTGCACACCCTTGTTTGTATTGTACTGTTATTTTCACACCTGTGCCCCTCCTATTAGTTTTAGCAAGTCTGTCCAATCCTGTTTGACCACTCGCAGCAATGGAAATGCTGTTGGTTAGATATTTCTTGTTTATTTATTTATTTAAAACTCTTCGCACCATTCTCTGTAAACTCTAGACACTGTAGTATGTGAAAATCCCGGGAGGGCGGATGTTTCTGAGATGCTGGAACTGCCACATCTGGCACCAGCAGTCACAACACATTCAAAATCACTTAGATTAGGAGTCTTAGCTGTTCCAGTTCTTAGCCAAACAGTTACTGACCCTTCTGACCCCATCTGCTTGCTGTATGTATTCAGCCACATGATTCTCTGTTTGCATGTTCGGGCCGTTTGCCTTAACGAGCAGGTGTACCTAATAAAATGCCCACTGAGTGTATATTATTTATGATGCCAGTGTAAAGGGAACTTGATTTATTCTTAAGAGTTGTACCTGAAATTCCATTTGTCATGCTTTCTTTTGGCAGGTGTCGATGATTTTACTCAATTCAACAAAATAACCTTCAAAGCACAAAGTTAGACTTAAAGCTTCTTGTCGGTAAGAGAAATGAATGAGTATAGAACATGGAAGAAAAAGAATGGGACATCTGACCTACCTTTGATACACGTACATTTAGAAAAAAATAGATACTGGCTAGGAAAAAAAAAGAAAATTGGCCCATGTTAGTTTTGATAC
This sequence comes from Mormyrops attenuatus, assembly GCA_026777985.1. Classification (NCBI taxonomy): domain Eukaryota; kingdom Metazoa; phylum Chordata; class Actinopteri; order Osteoglossiformes; family Mormyridae; genus Mormyrops; species Mormyrops attenuatus. The sequence goes on along the minus strand of JAODKC010000021.1, from coordinate 1,149,430 downwards.
CAAATGAATACAGAAATTCATTATATTTAATGGTTTTTGAGATTTTGCTGTTGGGCACCCACTGACCTGATGGATAGGGACCTCACTTTCATTTCCATGGTGGGCAGATTTTGGCTTCACTTCAGTTTGATTCTGGGAATTTACTATGAACTTTGTTTTTTAAGGTTTATTTTAGTATCTAGTTTGGTTTTTTTTTTTGAGAAGATTGAGGGTGAAGTTGACCAATCTTGTAGCTGAAGAATGCTGAAAAATTGTTGCGCTGCAATAGATAATTTCATTGTGGCTTTTGGAGGAAATAACAAGGGATAGGTTGGCAAAAATAGTAAGAAATCTGCCTTATTTTCATAAAAAAAAATTTTTTATGTGATATTCTGGGTAGAAAAATCATTGAGGTTGAATCTGAAGTGTTTTTCGATAGTATTTGTTTTACACTCTTCAATCACTGTGCTTACTTACTTGTTCCTAATAAAAGATTTTCTGTCTAGGTCTCAAAATCTGATCAGAAGACTTATTTTTTGCATCCATCAGTTGAACAGTTCCAGTTATATGTGCATTATTTGTCTTTGTTCCCAGGCCATCGGACCGTGGATATGAACGTTAAGGCAACCCAGAACCTGCTTCCACGATACGGCCATAGTCTGCTGGACGACGCCAGGGCCGAGATCCGTAATCTGTGTGTACCCTTAACGCGTTCCATAATGCGATGCTCTATGAATTTTTATTGGCCTGTTGTTTATTTCCTTACAAGCGGGTATGGAATATTTTTGAGTTTCCTTTAGATTGCATATATAGAAGGAAGCTCAAGTTGATGTTGCACTCAGCAGTCATTCTGTTCATATGATTTATTTATACCATGTCAAGTATACGCTGTCAGTATTCCTGCCTGGAAATCCGGAGCTGAGAATGTAGGGAGTGATATCGTCCTATTCATGTGCTACGTGTGGCGGCAGGGAGAGCGAGATCGAGTCTCAGAAGACACGCATGGAGGAGATGGATCGCTGCGCTGAGATGCTGAGGGAACAGCTGAGGAGGAAGGAGAGGGAATCCGAGGAGCAGCTGCAGCTCCTAAGAGAGCTGCAGGCCAATGAGCAGAGGTAACTGGCCACGCCCCCTGAATGTGGCTCCACCCCACATCTGCACGTTACTGCGGGGAACCCCCCCCCATCTCAGGAAGGAAATGACCAGTTTAATGCACATGCTGACGTTTACTTTATACAACACATATGATGACAGAAAAGAGCATGACGGCACCACCTGACCTTCTTGGCGGTCTGTGTGCCACAAGTTTATGGGCTATTTTTCTCACCGCTCCTCCCAATTATCCCCAAGGTGTAGTATTAATAAAGTTTAAATGGGACCAGTGAACAATAACTGTAAAAGCAGATTGTTTAAAATGTACAAATCGCAATCATCAGCTGCAAACACTTTGAAGTTGAGTGTTTCATTTGAGTCTTTCATTTGAGTCTTTCATTTGAGTCTTTCATTGACTTCCTAGGCAAAATCTTTTTTTTCCCTGCACTGCACAGCTAGTGTAGATCCACTAATGGTGTTCGTTGGATGGACAGTTCTTGCTTTGTTGATGATATGTTATATACATGCCGCTGTATTTCTATACAATTTCAACAATTTCCCTCTGAATAAACTTTTATTGTATTTTATCATGTAGAGGTAGTCACAGTGTGCACGACACCACTTACAGTGTCAGCTTACTGAAGGCCTTATCCTATCCAGACATTGGTGCTGAGTAGCGCTTAATTGGTTGAATGGTGGTTCTTATGAATACTTGGATTATTTTCATTCCCATTCATGCTAAAGATGAGAATGAATCCCACTGAACCCTATAGCAGTAATGGTGCCGAGTGGAGAATGTGTCAGTAAAACTGTTCCTGGCCTACCAGGGTAAACTGCCTTTCCTAAAGTGAACAAGGGCCAATAAATATTTTTTTCCACGTCCTGCCTTTATGGTCCCTTAGAACAGAGTGACGTTAAAATATCGCTCCGCTGTCAAACATGGCTATGGCTCCACTTTGGTACCACACACCTAGCATGATAATGTTTCGCACGACTTCACTCTTCTACAGCGGAGCAATCTTAAATTACTTTAATGTCATCAAGTGGTTTCACAAATAGCATTGTGCTTTTCTGCAGCACCGAGCCAAATTAATAAAAGCGCAAGGCTGCGTTTTAGCGCTCAGCGCTCCAACGGAGCTCATCTTGACAGTGCCGCCATCTTAACTCGCCACAGCTTTTTAATGCTTGTTGATGACATGTTGGGGAGCCAAGATCCCATTTTCAGCGTTGTGCCAAATGCAGCTCTTGGACGCCTTCCCGGGTTTTCGTGCTTATTTGTCTTCTGCGAAAGGACAACCATCCGGTTAGTGCCAAAGCATCCTCTGGTCTTTTGATATCCGAAAGCATGTCGATGGAAAGGCTTGACGCTCAGCTGGCATACAGATGTTCTGTGGTTTGGAAGCCTGATATCTGAACTGAATGCCGATTAGTGGCCTTTTTCCCTGGTTCTCAAGAAGTTTCTCCCCTCGTTCAATATCCTATCTACTTTCAGTAGAAGTACGTTTCATTGCATATGTGGTTTTTATCAAAAATTGTTTATTCTCTGTAATTTTTTTTGTGGCGGTTGTTTGTTTTCATTTATGGCTGAAATAATAGTTCTCGGTGGCAATCAAATGGGGTAGCCGGTGGTCATATATTGTTAGTTAGTTTGACGTTGTGGTCGAATATTCATACAAATAAAGTTTTAAATATTCATGGATGCTTTTTTTTCCCTTAACTGGGTCTGTAGCCATAGTTTATTTTTAAATCCTTCATTTTGTCAAACCATTTTATTGTAAAAACATTTTTGTTTATAGTAGAAATAGAAGTTTTTTTTTTAAGTGTTTTCCAGATTCATGGCTTATTTTCCCAAGGCTGCTGACATTTTTGTAAGAGAATTGAACATATATATCAGCAACACCAGCAGCCCAGGAAAAGAATGACTTAATGGCTGCTCTGCCCAGGCTGGACGTGACGATCAGGCGTTCAGTTTTACCTGATGCTGTTCTGATCTCTGCAGGTCAGCCGTTAAGGACAATATGGAGATGATCAAACTGCAGAAACAGCTGGCTGACAAAGGCAATGCATTCACAGTTCTGGAGGGTCGTTTTCTTCAGCTCCAGGAGGTGAGCAGATTGTCAGCTTCTAAAGTATCCACCTTTTAAAATATGCCTGCGCAGCAGTGTCTAGAATATTCAGCGTGTTCACATTATTCCATTTACTTACAAAGACTTCAAATAAAGTCGCAGCGTTTCCTGGAACCAGAGCAAAAATAGCACATTTTGTCCTTTCATATTCATAAGCAGGAGATGTTTAAGGACAGTAAGATTGGCGGTCCTTTGAAATAAATCCCTACAGTTGTGATATCATGCTCATTGTACAGTAGCATAACTTTTAATATAATAGATAACCGTTTAATGGCAGTATGATTAATTGAACAAATGTTTTTTTTGTGTGTTTGGCTCATTAACTAAGCATTTCTTAACTTTTCATGGTTTTTAACAGAAGGGGGCGTTGACCAAACATGATTAAGCTCTAAAAGCTTTTAAGATAAATTATTATTGTGATTATCCTGCCAGATATATACACAGGCCCTGTCATTATTTCCCCAAAAACCCAACAAATCTGTTTTGTATGTAAAAAAAGAACTACTAGTAAACTGTTGATGAGCACGATTACTGAAGATTTGCAAAGCATTAGGAGGTTGGACCTTTCCTGACCTTTTTCACATCTGACGGCAATCTGGGCTTCATAAATCAAGGAGTTTTTAAAAAAAAAAAAAAGAAAATAAGTTCTAATTTAAAATGCATCAACACAGATGTATAAGGTTTGAGTGGATAACATTTATCTAAGGATTTGTTTATTTTATGGAGTTATGACTGATGGTCTTCAGGCAGCGTTGGTTGGTAGATGTGAGAGTGTGAAGAGCATGTGAGGAGTGCATCTCGTGCTTTTGTGGTTACCAAGGTTAGCTGATGGATAGTCTTGGCTAGAACAGTGTGTTCTAATTGCTGATATGAAATTACAGAGTCTAACTGACATGCATGTATATTTTAAGAGAGGCAGATTTGCAGATGTATTTTGGGTTATTTACTCATGTGGCACTCTTATCTGGATTCTAGGCAGGGCTTTTTTTTCCAAAACGACATTTTGACTTGGTTCTTGTCTGAAATTTTAGACTTCTACTGCCTTTTCCATTATACATTTTTCTGACGTTTATGGAGAAGTCTTGTTGTGTGACCATTAAGAGGTATTTCATTCCATGTTAAATTAATCTTCAGTTACTTCATCATTCCTTTTTAAAATGTAGTCATTCATATAATTGAAGCTTTTTTGTCTGCACTCTAGAGAATTTGGTAATATGCATTATTGTCAGTCATTTACAGTCAAAATAATTTGATTATAGTCCTGAAAACCATTAAACTACAAGGACTGTGATATGCTTTTTTCTTCAAATGTGACTCCTCAGATATTTTGGGTAATCGAGAATTTGAATGTTTAATTTTCTCCCCAGTATGAACTTGACTTGCTGGGCAGCTACTGGAAACGTCATCCTATGTGTTGTAAACTAATAAACTATGTATCGACATTTCCCTTTGCTACTGGATTGACAGTATTGATGTATCTTGTTGATCATTTCCCAGTTGATTTTACACACCGGGAATGTCGGTCCCAATGAGACTAAGGGCAGTGTAAAATCAACAGTAGTTTCAGTATGCCTCAGGTTAAACAGAGGTCAGAAGAGTGTCAGAGACAGGCCAATGAAAGCCTCTTGTTGAGCTCCGAGTAATGACACGTACTCTGTCACAGATGACCACCTCTTTGTCCCCTGGCATCCTGATCTGCTCTGTCCCCAGGTAGACAAACCGGGTACTTCGCTGCAGTGGCAAGGTTGCCATTCCCACTCAGATGTTTGGCCAAAAGCCATACACACACACACACACACACACACACACATTTGTATTCCCACAATCCCTAGTTCAATGCTGCCTCCTGCTGGTGGACCTTGGCACAGCAGGGATCAGCCATGCTGGGTTGCAGTATAATCTGCTTAGCTCTTTGTCCTCAGCGTAATTTGGAAAGAATGATTGAGAATGGAATATGTCCAGATGAAATACTAGACATATTCCCTTCTTGTTAGGGTTTGTGCAAAGCAGAGATTTTTTTTTTGCTGATGAGGACCCCCAAATGAGTAGCGAAGGTAGTAACCTCTGACAGTTATTCTCTCAGACAGCTGGGAACATACACTCTTAAACTTTGATTATTTATTTGTTCAGTATGAGTCGTGCATAAAGTGGTGAAAAAATGTCATTTTCACATTTCGCCATTTTGTGCCATTATTTTAACTGTCATTGCTATTGAAATCCATGACGCTGCCTCTGCACCGCTTTTATACAGAACCAGAGGATCCTGACTGGCAGCCATGATGCAATGATGGCCCAGGTGGAGGAGCTCAGCAGTCAGCTGAAGGAGGAGCAGCTGCGGAGTCGCAGCCTGGAGAACCAGCTGCATGCCAGCACGTTGGCGCAGTGCCGCACTGAGGAGGTGACACACTGGCTGGGGTCTCACGGCATGTGATTTCTCTGCTCTAACATGGCTGCTCTCCTTCCAAATGAGCCTGAAATAGCGCTAGGTAACGAGTGTGTCTCCTAGCTGGTCACTCCGGGAAGCGCTCCTATGTAAACTGTAGTTTGCAAACCATGTTGATCTTCCTAGATTGGTAGCGGTATTTGCACAGTTGGGAGATGAAAAGCATTATGGGAAATGTCTGAATGAACGCGATTAGATGAAACGTGTCAAGCGCAGTACTGATAGCAAAAACATGATGTGGTGATCCAAATTGATCTCCGCGTCTCAAAATCTGCAGCTTCAAGAACGCATCCTTGATCTGGAGAAGGAGCGAGATCTGCTCAAGGAGAATTGCGATAAACTATTCAGCAGGTGAGGGGGTCTGGGTTTGCATGTGGAATCAGATGTCTGCCTCGCTTTTCAGTGCCGTTAAACATAGTAGACCTCCTTGACGTTCCCGAAAATGAACAGAACTTGATTTAAATGACACAATAAATGATATAGTTGTGTTTTATGTTTAGCGCAATCTTGACCATTTTACAGTCACTGCTAACAATTAAATTCCTTCTCATCTGCTATCCAAGCTCTCTTATGCTGACTCATGTGTAACATCGTAACAATAGACATTAAATTTAACAGTTTAATTGGCTGCACTCAGAAAGACAGAGTCGGCTTTGTTTGTATGGCGGGCTAGCCAATTACCAGGCTGCCAGTCGGCCTGGGTGCATGTGTGTGCGCGTCTACTGCCCCCACTCCAGCTGTCTCGCCCGCTGCCACCCTACATGCTTCCCAGGGGTCACATGGGAGGCTGCCCTCCCCTGCCTTGGTGGGGCGTGCCCAGCAATGGTTTTGTCAGCAGCCTGTTTGCTTGGGTTTGTTTGGACCTGCACTCCCTGCTGGGATATGTAACCGAATTCCATCCACCCCCCCCATCCCACAGTTTTGTTCCCCTGCCAGAATCCTTGGCTACGAAGCTTGAAATTAAGGCCAGTCATCGTGCCTGTCCCACAGAGGCTTTCATGTTCCCAAACCGCAGCCTGAGCGAGGCGCCTTGGTCGCAGCGGCAGCAGACCAGCATTTGTTTGCCTAATTCCTTAGACATGATGACAGTGGTTCCTGAGCCACAAGAACCCCCACCGCCCACCCCCTTACCCCAAATTATGACTCCAGCGTAGATAGCTTCCAATAGTCGCACACCGCGTGCGTCTTCATTACCCGTGTTTGTATTTAACCCTGTCCGCCGGTTCCCGCAGCGCCTTTGACGTGACCCAGGAGCAGAAGTGGAAGACCAGGGAGCAGCAGTTGAAGCTGCAGATCGTGCAGCTTGAGGTGGCCCTCAAGGCTGACCTCGCCGACAAGAATGAGATCCTGGACAAGATCAAGCTAGAGCGTGGTGATTACTCCCGGTTCCCCCGTTCTGATCATGTGATGTGATACCTCCCATAATACAGCATTAGCCAGCTGGCCCCACCCCCAGTAGATATTCATGCTGCTGCCTGGAGCAAAATGATGTTCCTCTGGCCTCTGGGCAGGATGGACGGTCCTGCTGATGCAGGAAGTGTCCTGAGACAAGAACTTTCCGTAAATGTCTACTGTTGCTTTTTTTGTATGCTAAAACTCTTGTTTTCGGAGTACTTGAGCCAACAATCACAGCCACCGTAAGCGAGCTGGAATCGAGTGATGGAGCTGGCAGCAGGGATGCACTGCAGCTATCAGCCTGTATGTGTTTTATGGGGTACGCTACACAGAACAAAGAGGTTAAATAACAAAAATCCAACATTCCCAATCACATCCTTGCCGCAAAGTTTATCGTTGCTATACTCAGAATTCCTTTTTCTATGATGTGGTCTGGGGAGAATAACCAATGTTTGATTCTTATTCCTGTCTGTCAACAACAAGAGCTTGTTCATTTAGGTTAAATAAACTGTTGAGGTCAAGTGGTCAAGCAAATGCCATACCAGGCAAACCAAAGTAAGGCTGGTTTCCATAAATCTCTCGTAGAGTGACTGGCGTGGGCTGAATTGGCCTGAGATATTCTTCAGGAAACTGCACATAGGTGACCATGTTGTCATGGAACCTCTGTCTTGATTTCTGGTTCAAATCTATACCCAATTGTTTATCCCGCTGTGTTGTTAGACTCGTCCCACTCATGAATTCACTCATGGTTTTACACTCCGTCCAGCCTCACATTTTCTCGCTTTTTCTCTGCTCGCTAATTTTCGCAGGCGACGTTTCATGGTCAGCCTTTGTGAAAACACACAATCATGGATTTGTGGGAACCACACTACTACAGTGCTGTAGTTTATTTTGGGAATGTCAGACGGAGAAAAGATTTGTTTGGTTGGGCCAGACCATGAAAAAGATATTTTACATTTATTGTCAGTGTATGTTCACAGTGTTTTGTAAGAGTTATAATTTTTTTTCTGTGCTCCTTTATGATGTTTTGTGGTACTTCTCTATCTGAGACAAATGTCGACGTTAAATGCCAATTTAAACAGCCTTCTATGTTTCAAATCCAGCTCCATATCTTGCTTTTTTTTGTTTAGCACTCACTTTTTACCATAATGCTGAGTAGTCAGTCCATATTGCTCTCAAATTAAGTCAGCCATGGTATAATTTTGGATTCTGTGTCAGGAGTCTTGTATACTGTAATACCCTCTGACGTTTTCAGTGAGCATAATGGTCTGGTCCATACATTAAGTCTGTTTATGTTATTGGTTTTGCAATTTCTGTCTAAAAATGTTGAATAGAAACACATGGCTGTCTAAAATTCTAAATATGCTCCACACACCTTAGTGTTAGAGAAAATATATTAATATTTGTAATTTATATAAGAGCCAGAGTTAATTATCTGTACGTGCTAAGGAGGTTTTAGGATCAATACGTTTTTCTGGCCCCTGTTAAGGTCAGAGTCCATACATGGCCCAGATACCCATCGGTAACCATGTTTTACATTGACAGCCTGCATGTTTGCCAAAATGACGCTCATGCTTGTTGATGCTTCCCTAGAAATGACCCAACTGATGAGCAACAATGAGGAACTAATCCGGTCTTGGAGCTCCAAGACGTTTGAACTGAGTTAGAAAGCATTTGCCCCGATCAAACGTGAGAGAGATGCTAAGAGAGGCACTCAGGCCGTAAACATGTGGGCTGTTACCTGGTGTGTTTATTTCAGAGCAAAATGAGCGGCTGTCGCAGGAGAATCAGGAACTTCAGCTTCGATTTCTTGAGCAGAAACAGCAGCTGGATGAAATGAAAGATCGTGTTAAGTTCTTTTCCAAGGTAAAAAAAAAAAAACATACAGGTGTGATTGTAGTTAAACCTGCATTTATTTATTTAGTTATACATTTCTGCATTTATTTATTTGCCTTTGTGAGTGATTTTAATGTTTAGAGGAGTGTTATAAAAAGTTGGAGAGACTGACAGAGCATAGCTCTGTGCTGACATTTAGGTATTTATGACATTCCAGGAGTCAGTGTAATGTGCCAGAATTTCATTTTTCACATGAAGAGACACTCAGTCTTTACTCGCTGTGTTTAATTTCAGGAGAGTGACACTGACATCGCCGAGCTCAGCGAAGCATTGTTGCTTATAAAGGTAAGTGTTTGGGAGTCCATCCCCTTCGTAGAGACTCTCTCCTAAACCGTAATGACTTGGAATGAGAGCAATTTGCATCACTACCATGTGCCCTCAAATGCAGAGTGCTGCACATGTGCAAATGTCAGGTTAGTAAGACGGTGCGCGGCTTCCGTGTTTTTCGAAAACAGTGTTATTTCAGGCAAAGCGTTTTTGCTTGATTTATTGGAAAGTCTTTTTTTTCCTGATTGCTCATGGGGGAAGCCTGGAAAAACATCAAGCATGGCACAAGGTTTGTGCAGATAAAACATTGGGAGGCTACTTGTTATTTAAGCTCCTTAGTGACTGCGTAATGGGGCAGGCCAGAATGGGGGACCCCCGTAGGTACTGTGACAGTAATCATTATTTCTAAAAGTATCTGTCCTGGTTGCCGGGTGCTTTCCCATTCAGGGGCAGTCTGCCAGACTTGTTCCATTTCACATAAGCTTTATAACAGATTATTTTCTACTTGAACATTTGCTGTTCTCATGTTTCTGAAAATGCAAAACTGCTCACATGATTATATTCCTCTAAAGTAAGACTGCAATATATGTAGAGCTTGACAGAGTGAGTTTGGGTGTGGACATTAAAATGTGAGTACTTGAGTGCTCACGTTTAATTCATGGACACCGCCAAGCCAGGGGCGTAATTCACTCATTGTGTGATATATGATTAAGTGGTTTTTAGTAAGTGCTCATACATGCCTGTGTCTCGCAGTCCATGTTGTGTAAACAACACAGACCGCGGCAGGTTAATGCCAACACCGTTCTCCAACAGGCCCGTAAGAACCAGAGGAATGGGGAGCTGAGCTTCCTGCAGCAGGTGGACGAGGATGCGCAGCGAGACCTGGGTCGCTCGCTGGTGGAGCTGCAGGCCGCGCATGCCGAGACAGTGCAGGAGCTGGAGAAGACACGCAGCATGCTCATCCTGCAACACAAGATCAACAGGGACTACCAGGTAGCGCAGAGCTCAGTGTGTGGGGCACTAGGGCTCTCACACTGGGTAGCCTGGAACACTGACATCAGGACTGATCACTTAACTCGGTCATCGGGGTGCTCACACGCTAATATGTGTGGGGGGGTGAGCTCATTGCATCCATTCGAATTTACCAGCTATTTACAGCCTTTGTCATTTTTAATAAAGTAGCCATACAGAGATGTATGACCTCTTGTTCTGTAGGACTCCTTGCTAAGAAAGAGGAGATAAAACATGTGAAATGTTTAGTGTGGAGGTATCTGCAGTCTTAGAACAGGTTAAATGAGGCGCAGCACGTTGAATTCTGTTGTTGGAATTCAGGTGGGTCATTGGTCTTCAAAAGCTGGACGCGCATCATGCAGAAGGCTCCAGGCAGGAGGAGAGTACCGGATACATGCTGTCTGATTGTCAACGTGATGCCGGCACAGAAAGAAAATTGTATGTGATGCATATACGCAGAAGCACTCTGCTTAATCCTAGGGAGAACGGCGGGTGCATCTGATAGCGATACCGAAAAATTCGCAGCAAGAAATTTCCAGCCGCAGTCACGGTGATTTGGGTGCAGCAGGCGCACAGGGATGTTAAGCAGAGTGACTGCGCTCACGGATACGGCCTGATGCAGTTCACAACACAGAATTCAGGAGAGACTGGTGAAATCTGCAGCTTGTTACACGACTCCCGGCGCCATCTAAGTGCCAACCGCGGAGAAGCCGGATCAGGCCCTCCTCCGTGTTTCCAGTTAGGGCCCAGCAGGGAGGAGGCCGTTAGCTGAAGCTGCTCGACAGCGCCCGGCTCTGCAGGGGGCCTCCTTGGCCTGTGGGTTCCTGCGGGAACTTTCCTGCGTATGTCGGCAAGACCTGACGGCTCATTGCTTACCAAAATGGTTAGAGAAGCAGAGCTTTGGTCTGCACGTGTTTCGTCAGGCTTACTTTGCCATGCTTCCTACATTGGCTTTTCCTTTTCCTTTCATTCAAACTGATGGGTATTAGCTGCTCTGTTGGCCGCTATCAGTTAGTCACAGTCTCTTGGAATTACATCAGCTGTCACAGAAAAGGCCCCTCGTCCGTTACCTGGCACCCTCACTCCCGTGGTCCTGCTCACAGCACCGCCGCCATCTGCCATCTGCCAGGACAGCAAACCGTGTTGTTTTATTAATTTTTTTTCTACCTTTTAGACAGAGGTGGAAATTGTGACCCGCAAGATGGAAGACATTAAAATGGAACACGAGCTGAAACTCGATCGACTGGCCCAGCTGCTCGACATGAGAGCAGCCAGAGTCAGGAAGCTGGAAGGTATCAAAGGCACAGAGACATATTTATTCGCAGAACATTGGGCCCCTGTTTATTTTGGGTTCAGTCTTTGATCAGTGCAAAACACATTTGTTTATCATTATTGTGGTGCTCAACCCTGTGGGGGGGGGGGGGGGGGGGGGGGGGGGGGGGGGGGGGGGGGGGGGGGGGGGGGGGGGGGGGGGGGGGGGG
>JAODKC010000021.1:1111179-1137640 GCA_026777985.1 Mormyrops attenuatus | reverse complement strand
GAACATGGGGCCCCTGTTTATTTGGGGTTCAGTCTTTGACCAGTGCAAAACACATTTTTTTATCATTTTTGTGGTGCCAAACCCGGGGCCCCCCCCCCCCCCGCCCCAGTCCTGTACCATTGAGGAAGCCTCTCAATAATGTAGGAACAGCTCGATAGTTTCACATTCTATTCTGGTGCATGTACGCTTAAATTTAAGACCCTTAGACACATGTAGCATGATCAGCAAATATTCCTTCTGTAATTGAAGTTTTTCTCTCCTGATGAAAAAAGGCTGCATGGTGGCTCAGTGGAAAGTACTTCCAGGTTTGTGGGGGGGTCGATTCCCACCTCCATTCGCCGTGTGGGTTTTCCGGTATTCCGGTTTCCTCCCGCAGTCTGAAGACGTGCATTTAGGCTCATTAGCGTCTCTGAATTGCCTGTAGTGTGTGAGGATGTGTGTATCCAGGATGTACCACAGCCTTGCACTCCACGCTGCCTGGGAAAGGCTCCAGAAACCCCTACCCACGACCCTGAGCAGCATAAGTGGTTGGAAGATAAATGGATGGATCAGAATAAAGATCATATTTTTCATAATCAAAGTGTAGATTTCTGAGCTGAGTTGGGACTGATTGCGCTTGCATGATATAACATGAATTTAACACAAAACAATCTAAATGTTTCTGTTTATATGTGTGTCTGTATGTACAGTGTATCATTTTTGCAGTATTCTTCCAAATTCATTAACGATTAACATGTAAGTTGGATCATTCTGTGATTTGGGGTGTTTATTAATTCTACCATATTGTTTCTGTTTGATCTCTGTGGCCTGCAACTGTTACCAACTCCAGTATACAGGTGGTGTAAGCTCTGCCGTTGTCAGGTTGTCCAGCCGTGTTCAGTAAATTGCATGCTTACTCTTTTGTTTGTTCACAGAATTTAGGGAACGTTTATGTTTATTGATCTCCATACTTATCACAGAAGGACACGTGTCAGCCAGTAATCCATCATGGCAAAATAATAGTGCAAGACTAAGTGTGAAAATCAGTTTCTCTGAATCAGTCTGTTTTCCTGGTTTTGCTTGGCAATGTTTCTCCAGCCCAGCTGAAGGACATCGCGTATGGCACCAAAGCACACACGTTCAGGGCCGAGATCGCGGAGCAGGATCCAGAAGCAGAACTGGAGGAGACCCTGCACCTGGAGCGAGGGGAGAACCTGTTTGAGATCCACATCAGCAGAGTGCAGCTCTCGGTGGGGGCTCTGGAGGCACTGGCCGACCCGGAGCCGTCCACCTTCTGCACATACGCTTTCTACGACTTCGAGCTGCAGGCGACCGCGGTGGCACAGGGCCCACAGCCGGCCTTCAACTTAACGTCCCGCTACACGGTGTGCATGGACGACGCATTCCTGCGCTACCTCCAGACTGGGGCCGTCACGCTGGAGTTGCAGCTGGCTAGCGGCACAGACTTCCACACGGTGGCCGCCTGTCAGCTTCGGCTGCACCAGATCCTGGAGCGCGAGGGCAGGGTGTTCGGCACCGCGCCCCTGATCGGTGAGTGTTTCCTGCGGCCTCCCGGATGAGTGTGTCTCTCCACCCATCGCCCGCATCGTTCTGTGAAGAGGCGACGGAGAGGTCACATTACACACCGCTCTGAGGTTAACCGCTGCAAGTTGATCTGACCTGATCTGTTTGTTAGGCAGTTTTTGTTTGGTTTTCCAAATAAAGAAAAATGTAAATAATGGCCTTGAGCAGACAAGTGGATAAAGTATACTTTTGATACTCATGTGAATATCGCCAGTGTCTGGGCCTTGACAGAGGGGTCTTCTGTACTTTCCTTTGTATTGCTCATCTTTTTATATACAGGACACCAGGTAAAGTTGATTTTAATTACAGTTACATCATTACCAAGCCCAGTGTGCTTAAACACAGAAATTCATATCTAACTTCAAAAAAAAAATGCATGATTTTCTGTCTTATATTATACCTTATAATAATAATAATAATAAAATTAAATAATATATTATTTGATTGTATATTATTATTATTATTACTATCACTACATGTGTATATAATAATGACTATTCGTGCTGCTTGCTTTTTGCCTTTGCGGCAGTGAAGTATCTAAGCTGAGCTCCCCTCCCCTTCCTGCCTGATGGCGTGTTTGACTCCTTCAGCCAGTGTGCTGTGTGTAAGGACCGTTCGCCTGCAAACACCAGCCACAGCTGTAGCTGCGGCCTTTCCCTGTGAGAACATTAAGCTCGTAAGGTTTGAGTCTCGAAATACCCGAGTTGCCAGCCAGTATGTGTTTTACAAGGGAAACCTCACTGCGCCTTAAGTCTCAGCGGTTTGGTTTGGCAGTGGGACATGGCAACGCTACTTTGGTGTTCGCTCGACTCATTTGACCGGCTTTCCATGATCAGAGAAGAAAACAAACAAGGAGGAAAATGTATAAACCCAGCAGCTGGAGGTTGGTTTGACATAAACAAAGTAGCAAGTAACAAGGAAGAAGCAATGCTTGGGTGTCGATATTCACGCAGTAGATGTTACTGCTTATGAACAGTGAGCAGATGTGGTAATGCCTGGTGACTGTGCCGGTTAGGATACCTGTGGAGAGGAGTAGCACTGAAGGTTGTCTGCTTTGATATTTGTTTCCAGGAGTGGGGGGAGAGGTCCAGTCCTTTGGCACACTGGAGTATTGGCTTCAACTCAGGCTTCCAATGGAGCAGGCTGCCCGCTTGTACCAAGAGCGTTTGAAGGCCCTGGGCTACCTCACCTCTGGCCACCGGGGGGAGCAGCAGTCCCAGCAGGTGTGGCGTTGAGTTATGCAGTTTCCGAACTATCGGCTAGCGGTGAGCTGTCAGCATTTCCGGCTGGTGGTTAAGTCCGGGCTTCTCTCATACTGTTCCCTCTCACTGGCTCTTATCCCCAGGCCTTAGCAAAAGGGAAAGCTCTCTCCATGGCGCCCGAGGATAGCGATCTTAACGAGCTCCATATCACGGTGCACTGCTGCAGCAACTTGAAAGCCCGGCTGCCCACCACCCAGCCCAACCCCTACGTGGTCTACAAACTTTTCGACTTCCCAGACCATGACACCTGCATCCTGCCCGCCAGCAGCCACCCCCAATTTGACGACCATATGGTCTTTCCCCTGCCCATGGATGGAGGTCTGGACCGCTATTTACGGACCGAAGACCTGTGGGTTTATGTGCTCGATGACCTGGAGCCAGAGAGCCATCTTTACCTCGGAAAGGCCAAAGTACCTCTCATATCTTTGGCCCATAATAAAAGCGTCACAGGTTAATATCTTTTGTGGACATTCTCACCAAGATCCAAATAAATATCACTTTAGCTGAACGGAACGTAAACTGTGACTGTCAGGAACCAGAGAGCGGACTAATGGATTGACTAGACTCTACTGAATTTAACTACAGTGGTGTAGTAAAACTTGAGGCAGAAGATGTAGTCAGTCATAATGAAAACCTCAGATGGTACATTGCTACAGGCAAATCTATATATGTGTGTTTTTGTCTGGGCTTAGATATATACATTGGTATAAATTCCCCATTTCTTGAGAGATTGGTCACTGAGACATTTGTCGTCCTGGTGCTGTGATCCCTTCTAATTGCTGCTGACTCTCCGGTTTTGGTGGCTGGCTTTGTGAGGTGACCCTCCCCAGGGTCAGTACCGGCTCGCTGTGCTGCAGCCTGCAGCTGCCAACCTCTCCGCCTGCCACCCCGTCTGCAGGCACATTCGAGCTGACAGCTCCCAGCGGCCAGCCCAGCGGAACCATCGACGTGACCCTAGAGTGGAGAAGCTCGTACCGCCCTCCCCCCAGTGTCTCTGTGCCTGCGTTCTTCGCCAAAGAGACTCCGGAGAAATTGGTCGCTGTGGAGGAAAGGAGCGGCGCGCCCCGTCCCCCGACTCCATCTGGCCCGGAGGTAAGGGGCCCTGTCAGTTCACACACCCTCGCCGGACTCCCGGCTTTTCACCGTGGGCCAAGGACATACAGTCCTCTGCCCCTGCAGATGTGAAAGGAGCGATTGAGGAGGATGAACAGGGGCAGAGTTAAAAACACATGCATCTTAAAATATATTTACATTTGCACATTTCCAGACACTTTTGTCCAAAGGGATATATAAATGAGGCACATAACAAACATTCTTCTGTCAAGGACTCAACCAGGCATAAGTGCAGCTAGGCTGAGCTTCCAGTGAATGCCCAGGTACAGGTGTAAGCAGTATTGGAGCAGTATTTGGAGGGAAGCATGACTTTTTAAATGACTTAAGAGTGCTACTTGTGCAACAGTTAACATCTGAACTGATTTCTTCAAGCCTTTTTGGATGGAAGAGCTTAATTATATCCATTTAATGAATATGTGATTGAAGGTTATTAATTAAAATGAGTAACTATAGTGTGTATGTCTATTTTGTTTGTTACACAAACTGCAACACGAGTTTAGAAGGTCAATGCTGATGTGTTGTCTTGCTTGAAAGAACAAGCTCCACGTTGGTCTGACCTGGGAATGGACCCTGTTGTTTTTCCACCTGTTGTGCTTCCACAGGCAGTAGCCCCTCAGCCGAGACAGAGGACTTTGTTGAAGGAGAAGCTGAGCGGGAAGAAAGTGTCCTTCATGGATGACACACCCACTGAGAGCATAGTAATACCACTGAGCCTCAAAATGGACTTGTATTGTTTTTCTGTAGACTGACACTTCAGTAATAGAGTTAACAGACCAAAAAGATCTTTCCACGCTATTAAAACCTTTCGCGAAGTTATGTTGTTAGTTTTGTTTTATTGTCTTGAACCCCACAAAAATGCAGTGCCACGATTCGGTTACATTAACAGCTGCTTCAGCTTTAATATCACTGCTCTTAAAAACCGAAGCCCTCCGTTCTGCATATTGTCGACACTTCTCGGCTTATTCGTCATGAGAGGCTTTGCCCTGGGCAGCAGTTGGAGCTGTACCCACAGTGGGCTTCTCGTGGTTTGGACGCACAGACTGACGCAACCGAGGGATTAAGTTGTTTGTTCGTCTCAAAAGTGCTTCAGAAGTAAAGAATGTCAACATGGCCACCCGTGGTAAAAAAAAAAAAAAATTTAAATGGCAGAATTACGTCCTCAAGGAACAGGAAATGGAAATCTGCTCTTCTGTTTGTTCCCATGAAAAAGGTGCCGAAGCAGAGTGCACCTGCTTCTGCGGAGGGTACATCTGCACATGAGACCACAGGCGTCAACCCGCCGCACAAGGTGCTTTAACGTTCAAGACTTTGATATGTTTCTGATTTCATCAGCAATTCTGAGGGACAAAAGATGAAAGGCGTGTAATTATAATCGCACAGCTCTTGACTGTGAGTAGTGTCCGGTTTTTTTTACCTAGAAGTTCAGATTTAAGCATCAACCTAACTGAACAACAGCGCTGTTTTCCTATTTACACCCATTCTAATGGCGTCATTGCAGTTCCTCTTGACATAGGTTACGTTATGCATGCATTTTATCTTTTCTACTTTCCTCAGAATTGTTTTTTTTTTTTTGTTTACTACCATCATAGTAGTGCAGCTGTAAAAATCTGTGCTGTTAAGTTCCTGCTTCTGGTTGTAGGAGGCTGTCAGAGACCTTGAGGACGCTAAGCCACACAGGGGAGCTGAAGAGGAGGATGATGAGGAAGAATCGCATGTTTCTGAGGGGCAGCTGGCCACTGGCAGCTCCAACTCCACCTCCCAGGAGGTGGACATTTCAGAGGACTTCCCTGCATTAGACCAAGGTAACAATTATGGACATCTATGTATTTAGTAGGTGCTTCCATCACTTTGAGGTATTTTTTGAGGTCTTTTCTTTCTTCCTTTCTTTCATTCATTCATTCCTTCCTTCCTTCCAGAGTCTCTGGCAGAATGCTCAAATACATGAAAACTCTATCGACCCCTGCACCATATTCTGTCTTTGTTACAAATCAAAATAGTCAGTCCTTCAGCGTACAGTTTGACAAGGAAGTAGGCCAATCTGTGTGTGTTTCTAAGTATGTGTGCATGTCCGTAATAGTATTCTCATGTACCTGTTTTATGTCATCTTCCATTGCTCTAGACCAGCTCCAATACTAAGAACAGAAGTACGGAGGATGGTTAAAATCCCCGGATGTCATTCTTGCCCCGCCCCAAATATTGAGGATGCATCCGTTGCATCATCGTCAAACGAGACCAGTCCCATGATTCATTGCACCACAAGTTCATTTTTGGAAGGCAAGGTAGCCAGACCACTCTTGCCAAGACTGCAAGTATAATCTTTGCGTTCTTGGTATTGAGAAACACCCAGTACCTTTATCACATATGCGAAAGCAGGATGGTAAATTCTGTGTAAGCAGCTTTTATTAATCTGTTAGTTGTTAGGACCTGAGGTATCCCCTGCATATTATGTTTCAGGGCCTGAGCTATCCCCTGTGTATTACTTGTCAGGGCCTGAGGTATCCCCTGAGGTATCCCCTGTGTACTATGTGTCAGGGCCTGAGGTATCCCCTGTCTATTACCTGTCAGGGCCTGAGGTATCCCCTGCATATTATGTTTCAGGGCCTGAGGTATCCCCTGTGTATTACCTGTCAGGGCCTGAGGTATCCCCTGTGTATTATGTGTCAGGGCCTGAGGTATCCCCTGCATAGGGTATGACTCCTCCCCCTCCCCTGTGTAGGGTATTACTCCTCCCTCCTCCCCTGTGTAGGGTATAACTCCTCCCCCTCCCTTGTGTAGGGTATTACTCCTCCCCTGTGTAGGGTATTACTCCTCCCCCTCCCCTGTATAGGGTATGACTCCTCCATCTCCCCTGCATAAGGTATGACTCCTCCCCCTCCCCTGTGTAAGGTATTACTCCTCCCCTGTGTAGGGTATTTCTCCTCCCTCCTCCCCTGTGTAGGGTATTACTCCTCCCCTGTGTAGGGTATTACTCCTCCCCCGTGTAGGGTATGACTCCTTCCCCTCCCCTGTGTAGGGTATGACTCCTCCCCTTTCCCCAAATAGAGTATGACTCCTCCCCCTCCCCCATGTAGGGTATGATTCCACCCCTGCCCATGATATGACTCCTCCCCTGCGTAGGGTATGACTCCTCGCCTGTATAAGGTATGATCCCACCCCTGCCTGGGATATGACTCTTCCCTTGCACAGGGTATGACTCCTGGAGCTAATCTGAGCCTGAGCTGTGACAAACCCTGATCTGTGGATCCATTCCGAGTCCAGCTGTAGCACCTCTCTCTTCTTATCATAGAAATGCAAAAAAAAAGAAAAGTAGAGCCGCAGTACTTAACTGTGCGGGGACTCTTACCCTCTGACCCCTGTCTGAGTCTCACAGCTTGTAGTGGAGGTCAGCCTGCCCCCCCCACCCCAGCACCATGTAAGGCATCTAATCTTTATTTTATTTATATAAAAGTCTGCCTTTTTGTCTTTGTAGAGGGGGAGGATGCGCTGGCTACAGATCTTAACGAGTCGGTGCAGTCCGACAGCGATGACGGCATCGTGGCTGGGCAGACTGTCCAGGGGAGACCACAGGTCAGTCAAACGCCAGGCCACTGGCTGGCTTCATCAGGGTATGGGGGTACTGGGTTATTCTCCTGCCTGCAGAACAGGCAGGTCGCAGAAATGCACTTTGCCATCTCCATTATGAAAATGCACATTGCCAGGCTATAGCTTTAGAAGAAAAGAGAACATCAACCCCATTCTTTCCACAATGACGACTTTGAGGGATTTGAGGTAAACATCACAGATGCCTCCGGCCGCTGAAAACCTAGGAAATAGAAATAGCTGGTTTTTATTATTTTATTTCACTTTATTTTAATAGCTGCTTCCCTGTCTGTCTTTGATCAAATGTGATGAAAATTCAAGAAATGACATTTGGAATAAAGGATTTCTTGACTCAATTATGTTTGCGCTGTGGAACCCAAAATGGCATCCAGAGGGCAGAATTTTAAAGTTGTGAGAAGGAATCCTGTGCTCTCTGCAAGTACGTGGCCCTGGGCCCACGGTCCAGGCTGGCTCCCGGCTTCACCTTTGCTGCGCGAGTTTATTGTTCTTTGCAGATTTGTGCAGCTTGGCCCCTGGTATAGAATGCAGAATGAAGGTAATCAGAATTCTTTTAGCTGTTCTTTTTTGCATTTGTATACATTTTTGAGCTTGTCTTGCATTTTTTTCGTTCTGTGAAGCTCTCTGACATTGGTTGAAATGACCATGGTTTTTTTGAAGATCCTGGACTAGGACGGTAATAGCATTGCTGTTCCTCCCTGTGTTGCTCAAGTTCTGCCATTGAAAGTCTAAGGGGTACTGGCCCTCAAGGAAATATCCCAGGATCCCCGCCGCGCACATATGAAATGAAAAAATAATATCTACCCCCTTTCTCACACCATTATAAGTCCATTAACTGTGGCAATGTGTTTATAGTGGAGAAGATGAACTTATTTGAGTGGAAAATAAGGGCTTATGGCTGCCTTTCATAAAAGGCAATGACTTCAAAGTTGGAAGGAGAGCGGCATGCTCATTCTCAAACTACAAACACTTAATCTGTGCTTTCAGTTCTGGCCCCAGGTGAGTCTCTAAGCCGGGAGGTGATGGGAGAGTACCGGCCGTGACTTCTGCCGAAGGGGAGGATAATTGAGCTACATGTCTTAGCTCACCAGAACATCTAAGATGCTTTCAGCAGAGGAGCAGCCAGTTTGGCGGGTTGACGCATTTCGCCCTCGATGTGGCCAATCACGGTGCTCCTTCCCTCAGTATGGAAATTAACTACCCGTGCAGCTTCAACCATAAATGCACAGCCACGACGTTCGAGGTCCTCTTGGAAAAAAAATAGCAAAGCCACAATAAACTAAAGTGAATTTAAAGAGTTTCATCTGAAATATGCTTAAGTCTTTGAGACTATACTATACTATACTACACTATACTATACTATACTATACATAGGTGTCCGTCCTTCATGCCATTGAATAGTGCAGGAACACTGAATATAATGACCGTATGACCGTTCGGAAAGTGTATTGGTATTCTGTGTGACCTGTCTCTCTCCATCCCAATTAAAATCAGCTGGATGAAACTGGAGCTGTGAAGCTGGTTGTTAAAAGTTTCTGGTCTAGTATTGATTTTGTTCTTCTGACGTCGTCTTAAAACCAACCTAAGTGCAGGGGAGAAAGTCCACCTCTGCACAGCTCCTTTTTACATACAATGCCTATTGTTCCAGGTTGGGAGACATTGCTCAAATAATGACAGATAGATTTTTTAATGTCTTTTCTCCTGCATTTATTATTGTGTCCTCACCCTTACGTCTGCCACATCGCCAACACCAGGAGTCTGAGGGCTCTTGGAAATGCAGAATTTGAAACTTTTTTTATATATATATATATATATTTAATGATTATTGTATCGATCGTAAAGACCCACGTGGAAAGCAACGCTCTCATTCTGGTGGGTCCTGCCTTTCAGCACATGTTGATGTCTCCGAGGTACCTGACCTCAGAGCCATGTGCTCCTTGCATTGATATGGTCACTTTGAAAACAACTTCAAATGGTTACATTCTCACTAGCTCAATGGTTGCGGAATTCTCTTTTTGTTGTTGTTGTTGTCGTCATTGTTAATAACAATGACAACAAACACAAGCAGAGGTTGCATAAAATTATTCATTTGTGATGATCATATGTTTTACGCAGCAGATTAGCAAAACCTTGTAAAAAAAAAAACAAAAAAAACAACAACATACATGTTAAGGACTTTTTTAGAACTTTAATTTTGACCCGCTGATTGGCTAATCTGTGTGAACCTTTGATGCACCTTGGTATTCAGATAGATATGCATCGGTTAGCTTTGTTTTTATGAAAAAATAATGGCACAATGGTTTGGCAGTTTTTGGCTGAGTAAATGATTAACTTGAGAGAGGATTTCCTTGGGAGTTAATTAACCTGCAGTATTTATTGGGCTTTACAATGGCTTCAGGTTGTTATGTTTTGAATCAGGCTGGTCAACAACATATATAGGAAAGTTAATGTCGGATGTGTCTGATTCACTTTTTGAGATGCGCACATGAACTACTGCTGAAGATGATTAATGCTAAGGGTGTGCGTGGAGGTGAGCTGCCCCCATCCCACGGGGGTCTGGGGTCCGGGCACGTGCTCCTGTAGCCCCCCTGCAAATTCCCTGCTAATTAGCCAGCCAGCACCAGTCGTTTGTCTTGGCCCAAAACAATTCCAACGTGAAAAGGCCTAATCAAAGTGACATGTTACTTACTTGCTTATATTGGCGAACACCTTGCAGAGATGGACCATGTCAGTGTGAGGTATGTGGGTTCAAAATAAATAAGGGGGGTGGGGAGCTGACTCAACAGGTGTGTAATGGGGAGCCTGCTCTCTACATGCAAAGTTTGTGTGGAGAGAAGTTTCTTCCACTTCTTTTTGGTTCGCGTACATAAAGCAGCCATTCAGAGGCGCTAAATGCCCAGCCACATCTTCCCCAGTCCAGAGTGCTGTCGTTGTACTTAGTCTCCTCTGTAATGGCGCACAGGAAGTTTAGCACCTGGGTCACGTGACGTGCGTACTGTTTGGCCCGACCCTATTGTCACTGCACTTCAGAGCTCGGCGCCAAGCAGGATTTACATTGGGCATGCTGGCCTGTCAGCTCCAGTGAGGCTGGTGGCTGGCTCTTAACTGGGAGTAAATGTTCAAGGGATGATGGAAAATGAAGATAACGTGGAATTTTGGATACTTACCCATATATACGTCCACACTATTAGTATGTTTCATTAAAAGTCTCTTCTGCCCTGTATAATGGGACTCTCCCCAATTGTCTCACTTTCTCTATTTTCTAGGAGCCCAATTCATGGATTTGACCTTTGACCCTCAGGTATCTGACCACTTATAAGTCAGGGACCTTGAGAGGGACTTCTACCTGGGAATACGCATTAGCTTTCCCATTTGTGTATCTCAGCATGTGCCCGTCATTGCACAAGTAACCCAGTCAAGCACAGTTTGGAAATGTTTAGGCTCACTTGTGATTTCTTTCCCGCTCACTTGCTTTAGTGTTACACACTCAGTGTTCCCATGGGTCAGTTACTGGGAGTTCAGGATCACCCCAGGTATGGGCCACCATTGTTCTCCAGTAGGATAGTGTGACAGCAAGTGGATTCTTCACAGAAACGCGTAACCTCATCCCAGAAGGGGAGTGTCGCTGGTTATGGAATGGAAAGTCCCGCTCTGATTGTCAACTGGTTTTGGAACACAGGGTGGGAGACGATGCATTTAGGAGACAGCTGGCTATTTGACAGCTGTGCAAAGTGCTGATTGGCTGGGGACAGGACTAAACAGGGAAAGGCCAGCACTGACATCTTTAAAGAGCTTGAGGAAAGAACTAGTGTGGGTCCCTCTCTCATGCACTAATGCAGGGCATGAGAGATTGATAGCTAAATCAAGTAACCTTTCTATTTTTCATATCTATCATACCCAGATTTGAATATGAAAGGAACTTTTTCTTTGCCAGTCAAAGATCGTCACTTTAAAGGCATTTGGCAGTCATTTGATTTCTTGGGCTTTAGAGGGGAGGAAAATCTGCTAAATATTTCATATGCCATGCTAATCCCTGTAATGTTGCATGACTAAAGCGAACTGTGTGAATTTCTCTACCTGTTAGATGAGCAAATGTTAGTGGAACTACTGAATCATAAAGTGGCTATATTAAAAATTGGTGTTTGAATCCCATTAAAAGTATCTTCAAAACATGAGGCATGTTAATGCATTGTCTGAATAAAAGACTAACACAAGGGGACCTAGGAAGCACTGTAATGCTCAGATTCTTGAGAGCTGTGTTCTGGTACCGGTTGCTGGACCGTGTGGGTTTGGGTCGGGAATGCTGTGTATCTGCAAACTGAGGCAGCTCAGTTTCAGGTTGCTGGATGGTTCAAAAAAAAGTTACCTCATTCATTTTAAATCAACATACAGCAGACCGGCGGACTTCCTAAGGGGGAAATGTGGTGCATCAGTTTGGAGCATGCCCTGAATCTGAATGGATTCATGATGAAAACATGCGCAGATAATTGAGGGTGTCAGCTTGTCTCCAGATGTGCGCTGACCATCGCCTCCTCGTTGGCCAGCTGTCCGACCTGAGGCTCAATTTGCCCGCAGCTCGGCCCGCTCTCTAAACGAGCTGCAGAGCCAGGGCTCTAACAAGGTCCATCGCTATTCCAGCTCACAGGCCAGAGAAGTTATGACCTCAGCAAGTCGCATGCCGATCTTTCATCCCCAGGTATCTCGGAAATGCGGATTTGGAAACCATTTTTGGCGTCTTAAAAGAATGCAAGAATGTTGCCCTAGTTACTTTCTAACGACTTATATTGTGGATATTCATGTTTTTAAAAGTCTGAATATTTTTGCTTCCTGATGCTGTACTGTGTGATTTTGTTAAATGTAGGGTTGTTTTCCAAACTGACTTTCCCGATGACCGTAAAACAGTGCCGTTTATAAAAACTGTAGACCTTCTGTGTGTGTGAGGACTGGCTCGGGCGGGTGCTGCGGTTCGGTGAATCGTTGTTGGGTTCCTTCTCGGCCTCTTTAGTCTGGGCTCAGCAGATGCCTGATCCCTGTATTCTGGCTGCCTACACGCTGCTGGATAGGGTCTGCTTCTGGTCTGAAGCGCGTCTTCACAAGCTGAAGCACTGCTGTAAATTAGAAGCGGCTTTCAGTTTTGATGTGGGGTCGCGGATGTCAAAGAAGTGCCATATGGCTGTGAAATGTAAAATCTTGGGAAGGACGCAGCTGCTTTTGTGTCCATCACCGAGCGTGACTGAGTTGGCGTGTACAGTATGGGCTGCGGCATGTAGACGGTTGCATGTTATCTCAGCTTTGTTTAAATCCGGGCCTTTGGTGAGGGCCCTAGCTCCACAGGCTCTGTCTGGAGGAAGGCGGGGAGAAGCCCAGTACCGTGAGGGCGCCTGGCTAGCCAGTGCTAGGTGCTGCAGACGACACCCTCCTGCATCACACCATTGAACCAGTGAACAACACCTCCCTCCCTACAAGATGGGGACCTGTGCAGAGGGATTAACTAGGGCATCCATAGCCGTGCCGGCATCAAGGGCGCAGCAGAGCCAGATACCCTGGCAGAATTAGGGGGGCCAGCTCTTTAAAATTATTTAAGGTACAGGGGGCTTGGGGCCCAAGGTGATGTTTTGCAGGGGGCACATACAGTAATGGCATAGATCATGTGCTCCGCAATCAGCCAGTAGCAGAGCCTACGATTAGCAAAGCCAGTGTTGATGGGGTAGAGAGAGGAGAGCCCTGCGACCGTACCCCTCGAGAAGGGGGATGACAGTGTGCAGCCACCAGAGGGATCGGTCGCACATCGCACACGTGTAATTCTCGTTAAGGGAGATAATCAGAGCTGCTGAGAATTTAATTAGACATAACAGGCGTCGCTTTCACGGGGCCGGACATGGCGATGGATCCTTGAAGCCTCTGACAAATAATTTGCACAGTCTGATGTTCGTGTTCGACAGCTAGACTCCCGGCAATTAACCTGGAGCGGGCAGCGCCACCGTGCCGAGCCCCGTTTGCTGCCAGCCCCCGGCCCGGCACCGCAATTACGGCGGACGTGCGGCTGAAGACGAGCGAAGCTGACAGGCGTGCGGCGCCCGTGCGAGCGCGCGGCTCTGATCAGCCCTGAGTGACAGGTCCACGTCGCAGGTGCCGTCAGCGCTGTCATCGCACGGCGCGGACCGGGCGGCCCCTCACGCACACGCTCACACGCATCTACCAAATAATAACAGCGCCGAAGCTAATGGTGCATATTTTATTATAATAAAACCTCACGGGGCGCTTTCGTGTTGCACCACATGTTTGGTTTTGTCCCGTATAATAGCTGCCTCCGTAATTTGTTGTTTCTCTTTCGTTGAAAATGGGCCTGCACTATCGCATTGGTCAGACGCGTGTTACCGCTGACACATTTCCCGAATTGTGCCATGCTCCCATGCGTCAGTGGTGGCGGCATTCTGCATGTGACCCACACACCTCTGCATCTACAGTACATACAGATACCATTAATATTCCCTTAGGTTGTCCCCGGTTCCCAGCACTCTATGCCGGAAGGGCCTGTGTTCTCCTCAGGTTGCGTTTCGCCTGTCCTGCCTGCGCTGACTCATACCCATGTCTCTTCACAGCCATCAGAGCGAATCCGCATCGAGATCACGTCCCTGCGGCTAACACGGGGCTCCAGGGTGGCCTCGGATGATACTGTGTCCCGGCTGTTCGTAGAGTACCGCTTCCTGGACGGGCCCTCGGTGGAGACGCCGCTGTCTTTGCCCAAGCCCCAGGCTGGCCAGAGCATCTACTACAACTACAGCAGCGGTAAGGTTCCAGAAAGCGTGCGATGGCTCCTTTAACCATCCTGTCTGGACGTCCACTTAGTGCTCCTCACAGCTGGTGTCAAGGAAAAGAATCAATTATCGTTCTCTCTCTGTTTCTGTCACAGAGGCCTAATTAAAGCTCTTCAGACAGGTAATTCAGCCTCAGCAGGCTATCCTTCTTAATAAGAGTAAGATCTGTCAGAATGACAGTCAGCAGTGAAGTGAACGTTCATTGGATTCAGCCCCTGTTTAAAACCCGTAATGGGAATTTTATATATTTAATCAGGTTTTTTTTCTGTGTGGCCTCATTCTGATTTGGACTCTCGTGGCATGGTGAGGTAGCACAGTGGCCTGGTCCCTCGAAGGCTAGGGGGACCGAATGCGTGGGGCTTGTATGTTCTGCCATGTCATTATGGGGGGTTCCTGCAGGCCCCTCCAGTCTCCTGCCACAATGTGTAATAAGGTGTGAAAAGATAAGCGGTAAGAGGATGGATGGGACACCTTGCTGTCATTGATGCAATGGGACAATCTGGCAGAGGGGGGTAGCAGATTTGGTGCTTGTAACAAGTCCAGGGATAGCTCCATTCATTGTTAATAAATTTGAAGGTAAGTGGATAGAACCTGGTAGTTAAACTTTTACTAAGTAGATACGTTAAGGTACCCATAATTTATGCTATCAACAAATATTTACTGTTTTTTTCTGAGGAAAAAAGAAAAAGATTATCATATTTAGTGTCACATGAATGTTAAATCCTCCCAGCTCAGAGCCCAGAATACTAATAGCGGTATCTTTTACTATGGGGAGTAAATGATGAAAATCAAGCTTTATTGCTGGAGGAAAACTTAAAGTGGCAGAGTGGGGTGCCCTGACCTCTGTGCCAGGACACAGACAGTGAGCTTCCTGCTCCCCACAGCACATCTAGGCTGTAGTGATTCTGCAGACAGCGGTGTGACTAACCGGAGCCCTGTCCCGGCATCTTGTCGAGCCGTCCCACCTGTCAGGGCTTCCCCCGGACCTTTGATATCGGTCCTGTAGCGGCTTGTGATGGGTAATTTGGTTGCTGCGACGTAGCATGGCTTCCCTGAAATCCCACCTCCAGATGAGGCTGGGGTGGGGGGGGGGGGGCGGCAATAGAATCGGTGCTGTTGTCAGAGAGAACAAGTTCGCTGCCACACAGCATCATTATGATGGGCTCTCCGAGCCAGAGAGACGATGTTAAGTCCCCTCCGGCAAGCTACGGCGGAGGCAGCCGGTTTGTGCCGAGCAGGCTGCCAGCGTCATTAACGGGGGATGACAGTTTATCCGGAGCGCTGAGCCTAACGGCTGGATCGCTGACAGCGTGAGCGTGGACCTGCCAGGGACAATCGGCAGGGCGGCGGAGAGCAGAGCCAGACCTCAGGAGCCCTGGGCTTAGAGTCAGTGAGCAAGCAGGCAGGGGGCGGGGCGGAATGGGGGGGGGGGGTGTTCTTTGTAAACGCTTTGAAATGTCACGCCGTGCACAGTGAGTGACCGGGCCATTCGTCCTGACAGTGATTCACGTGGATGCGCAGAATAACAAGGGGAGACGGGACCTCCTGCGCTCTATGCTCCGGGGGGGCGCCAGGCAGCTGGAGAGGTAAGTATCAGTAGCGACAGAATGTCGACGTAGATGTTCACCCACCACCTGTCTGGCCTGTAATGGGGAGGCATCCAGCCCAAGTTGGCAGGACAGTGCCCCTCTCTCCATCCCTCCCCCGATCCCGAGGGTCTGTCCTGTATCTTAGCACAGAGCTGCTCCCCGCCTCTTCGTGACAGGACCTTTTGGACTCTGCTTAAACTGATTTCCCCGGCTGGTTTCAGCACATTTTAAATCTGACATTTGCTTTGCTCAGTACCTATTGCCATTGTAGATGCAATTAAATAATTTAATATCAATTAGTGAATTATCTGGCTGAGCAGTACGCATCTCAATACAGGTTTATACAGCTAATGAAGAAGGTGAATTTCTCACTCAAGGGTACAACAGTGGTGTCACACTGGGACTTGACCTCTAGCTGTCGTGACACCCACTGTCCTATTAATTAAAAGTTACCTTAAAGCCCCAGGACACCAACCTTCAGAGGTTAGGGCTGGCCAACCCTACAAAGTCAATTCCATCATTTATGCCTTCATTTGGCCATTTGTTAAATTTTGTTTAACTGGCCATTGAGCGCATTCTTGACGCTCAATGAAGTGTGAAAGTGTGTGAAGTGTGAAGTGTGAAATTGCCACCAGGGGGCAATCTAGCTACCAGAAAATGGCATTTGTAGCACTGTTGACGTATGTGAGCTACACCTGAATTTAATGGGATTTATTTTTTTGTTCTAAAGGAGCTTGAATCTAAACCCATTTCTGCCACCAAGTGTTAATGGTTCTGTAATCTGTTCAAGGAATACAGCTTCGCAATCAGAACTTAATTCTTCATTGTTCCTGCGATGGTTGAGATCTGTTGTCATTCTCGAGTGAGCAGGATTGTGTTAGGGCTGCACCGCAAATAGAGGCCTTTGATAATCATAAAGTATGTTCGATATTTCCCGAGTTCCTCGTGTTGGGCAAAACCATATTCCCCTTTTTCCAACATGTTGGAATTTAGATTCCCATCACATGGTTGGGCGTTTGACAGCTCGCGAACGTCAAGTGTCTTTGGAAGTTGGGCCGAAGCATTTGAGAAGTGCACCGTGGTGAGTTCTTTGGTCCGCACAGCTGGCTATCTGACAAGACAAAATGAGAATCAGGCCCGGCACATCGCTATGATTATGCAGAAGGCAGCATGGAGAGCTGCAGGTCAGCTCACGTGAATCAGCACTTAATGGATTCAGGTTTTTCTTTTCTTGGGACGTTTTGGAAGATGTTGTGTAGGCCCACTGGTGCCGGTGAGTTCTGTCAGCGGGTGCTCTGTTGTTCACACCGGTAGGTTGTGGTAGTCGTCCTTGGCGTTCAGATCAGAGGAACACTGCTCTGGTGGAACGAAATTCTTTCCGACTGTGAAAGTATGAGAAGCCGGAGACTCCCTGAGCTTTTCATCTTTGGGTCCTTGGGGGGAGGGGGGATGCTGAAGTGCTTTCCTGGTCAGATGGTGGCAGGTGGCAGAGGTGTTAAGGCTCTGGTGAAGGGCAGAAGGTCTCAGAAGGCAAGCTGTCATACCCTTGGGAGAGGTGCTTAACGTTAAGAGCCTCTGAATAGTATGGGAGGGAACACTGGGTAATTTCATCAACTTAATAGAGGTTATGCACATGACATCACAGTAAGCAGATGTCCCTGCAGTTACATTCACTGAGAGGCAAAAAATCAGAGTGGTCACTGTTAGTGTTCAGCTTGGATGCTGTGAAATCTAAAATGGGAAAGCCGTTGTGTGGTTGATTGTACAAATCAATTTACGAAAAAATCAGAGCTTATCAGACCTTTTTACAGACTGCCAAAAACTAAATTTTTGATTTTTTTGGTAAAATCATACCTTTGTTATAAACTATATCCACTACTCATCAATTAAATATTTACCATCATTCAGTTATATGTGTAACTGTAAAGTTTTTGTCAGCGTTTATTAAAAAAAACAACATCCATGATGAACCTTGTGTTCAACAAACAAAATTTCTGAACCAAAAACATATTACGTTATTGGCCACTTATTACACTGGAGTTTTTTATTACATTAAGAATGGAAAAATTATTACGTTATTTCATTAACGGTACTAATTACCAATTATCACATTATTGGCTGCTACAGGGGCTACTCCACAAAGCAAGTTTTGACAGTTAGCCAGATAACTTTAAAAGTTTCTACAAAATATGTCAGGAAACCAGATTGCTGGCCACATATCAATGTCCGCGGTCCACTGGTCCTTTGGTAAGTTGTATGGATCCCTGTCGATTCCAGCTGCCTTTAATGTAAACAGATAATGATTTGTTTTGCAGTTTCCCCGACTAAAATCAGTCATGTTGCAGCATTTTTTGCCACTCAGTCCGTCAAGGGGGGCGTGTTCACAGGAGAGTGTCCCCAGTACATACCCTCTATCGACGACTCACACAGTTGTTCAAACAACAGATCTCAGAGCCATAGTGTAGACAGGGTTCTACGCCCATCCTCGGGGATGCCGCTGAAAGTACCACCGGTGACTTTCCAGCATCAAGTTCATCGTGGTGAGTGACCCCCCCGAGGAACAGCAGGACCAGGAGTGTGAGGATGTGGGTGTGGCCTTCGTCAGGATCGCCAGCATCCTGGAGCAGCAGCGCGACCTAGTAGATGCCACTCTGGACGGTGAGTGTTAGTATGAGATCACCCCCAAAACATACTGAGTAATCTTGAGAAGGCTTACATTAAAATGGACACAATGACAACATGGACATAAATTATTACTAACTATATGTTTAAAGATAGAGTAACCCTCAAATTGACCCTACTGTGACGCTGTTGATTGTGTTGTGTGCACATGTGACCCCCACCCCACACCACAACACCACACACCCCGGCCCTCCCATGGGAGCCTGCAGCTCTTACTTGCTCCTGGTGGGGACATCCATCCTGTAATTATCCGGTCTGCAGTGAGGATCCAGCCTCGGGCTCATGTACATTTGTAACGCCCTCCATCTGACTTCGCGTCTCTCGCCCCCTGCAGTTGTGGATGTGCATGACAGCAGTGTGGCGGTGGGCAGCCTGACTGTCAGCGTGGAGGCCCTTCAGGCACTCCGTTCCATTCAGAGAGAGCTGCTACCTTCACACCCAGGTCGGGATAGGCTTTATGAGTAACTGGTGATGAGCTAGCAGTCAGTCTGGCATCTGTGTGTATGTCTGTGTGTCTGTATTTGTGTGTGTGAGAGAGAGGGAGAGAGAAAGGATATTTGTGGGACAAACTCAGTCCTTCAAGGGACAATTAATAGCCCTGACTGTGATTTATATATACAAATATCTTGTAGCTGTACAGTATTTTAAGTTGTCTTGTTTTAAAATTCCTTTTTATTCTGCTTTTTAAAAATCTTAGTTTTTTTCTTAATTCATTAATCCACACAGAGCCACAGACTTTAATGTGCTCACATGAAATTTCATAGGCACTATGTGTAATGTGCCGTGTGAACATCTGTACATCTTAATAAAACCCTCATGTTTTCCTGAGTCCCACGTCATGCCTAACCATTGCGTTGAACGGAAAGCCAGTTAAGATCCATTAAGAATCCCACACTGTGGTGAAGTTGTAGATGAAATTGTCTGGATTAATGTGTTAATCTGCCTCTTTAAAATGCTAATGTCCATTTTATGCACATTAAATCACCACATGCTTCTGCTTTGATGAGAGCAATTTCTACCAATTAAATAACTGCAGAATAGAGTGGTGGACGGAAAGAGGGACGCTGACGTTTATAGGGGATCATTGTGAGATATCAAATGTACTGTAAGTTTAAAGCGTAAGAGTCACTGACATGAAACAGGGCCATTTATGTAACATGGACACAGCAAGAACAAAAGGTACCCCACTAATTTAACCGATGCCTGTGTAACTTAAATGGTCCAAAACAGGAATCATTTTAAAGCAGTTAGTTGTTTCTTTGTAGATTTATTAATTGTGCATATTTTATTAAAATATCTTGTTTTTTTTTAAGTAATAGCTACAAATGATTGAATGTTGTGCGTCTGCATTTTGTGATGCTTTCCTGCCGTTGTCCTGTGATTTTCTGGGAACCGATGATGTCCCAATGACAGTTAATGGCCAGTGACAGAACCGCTGCGTGTCCCATTTCCATGCTGGTCAGTGCGGGATCCCTCATCCCGTGGATCACAGGACCATAAACCGTGCGACAGCTTAAAGTCATGCTGAGTTGAAGGGAGCAGGGCTGGACACTGGTTAGCCGGTCAGAGAATGCACTGTGGTTTATCATAAACTGCTTCCAGACTGACTACACAGAGAAACAATGTTTTCGGAGTCCTGCATCCTTTCAGACGACCCCACTGTTTGCCTTATGGATATTCCTGCGCTCATTCCACGGCATGGAGACATGATAATTACACCCCTCCTGACTTACCTGGCTAGGCTAACACCAATGTGTGCCCCCGCCCCCATAGCAAACGGTAAGTTGTCGTGTGCTCTGAGGAAACATTAGGCCTTGCTTAGCCATCACTGAAACGTGGCGGCTTTGAGGAGCGATCTGTCTTCCTGCTCAATGCTAAACGTTAAGCAGAAACTGCTAGAAAGTCAGTGATAGTGGGTTGGGTGTTGACCTCCACTTTTGTCAGGTAAGATGGCAACACCCCTACAGCATGCTGACCCACTCCGCCGTCCACATCAGGCCGACCCACGCCGCCGTCCACATCAGGCCGACCCACTCCGCCGTCCACATCAGGCCGACCCACGCCGCCGTCCACATCAGGCCGACCCACGCCGCCGTCCACATCAGGCGACCCACGCCGCCGTCCACAGAAACATCCTCTGCCATCGTCGGCCTTCCTGTCTCTGGCACCTCTCACCATAACACGGCCAATTTCCACAGCTTTTCCAACCGTTTCCTCTCCTTTATAGGCGTTTGTAAAGCATTTAGTGGAATGAGTAATTTATTAAAATCTACCTAATTTTCCATGATATATTAAATCCCTGCTCCGGTAATCAAGGCCCATTTAATTTGCCGAATTAGGTGCCCACTATTTTATGTGATTAAAACTCTGGAAAATGAGGCCTCCGCTCATATTAGTGGATGTTCAAAGCTGGTTAATGGCACAGAGATAGAATAGATTATGAGGCAATTCATTACAGTTGAGCAGAAGCAAAGGCTGCCTGAGTGTGTAGCCTAAACCATCTGTCCCCGAGACAGATGCCATCTTCAGCAGGTGCCGAATGGCTGACGTGCATTATTAATTGGTTGATGGACATTCGTACGGCCCGTGTGAGCGGCCTGCTTCATGCATGATACAAGTGGGAGGTCAGTCTTATTAAGATCCTCTGATTACACAACACCACGGTCCTTTTAGCCCTGCTCCCTCAGTGTCTGGGAGCCCTGAACACAGAGGATGGAGCCCAAAGCAGGACCCCCTGGTTGAAGACCTTGGAGGTGATTTTCAACATCTGTGATGGTGATATTCTAACCCAAATCTGAGGGTGTAAATCTGCAGACTGGGCTACTTCCCCTTCAAGAGCTTATGTTGTTTAACAAGACGTGACTTATAATGTAAATGGATAAATAATGTATTGTTTTCCTGAAAGGTAGGCCTCCCAGGTTTTGGAGTACCGAGGAACTCAGATGCTTTGTTGTACTGTTGTACTTGTTTGGGGATGTAGCCAAATTTATTGTATCAGAGGTTCAAGACGAGGTAAAACATACATTGCTGGGTGATTTGTAGCTCTGTCATGTCAAATTCCCCACACGCTGAAGATTGCAAATGTGATTTTCGCAGAGCTGGCTGCCAGTGGGGTCAGACGGCAGTTGGCTGGTGTGGTTACGTGGCGGTTATGAGCTCTGAGCTCTCCGTTCGCTCCCCCTTATCATCTCTAAGAGCCTCAGTGCCGGCATGTCAGTGAGGCACTAAACGCCACTCCTTCCGGAAGGCGCGACGCAGCCTCTCCGAGCTGAGATGGGGAGCTGGCTGCTTTGACGCCACACAGCACGAATGGTGACAAAGCGAGCACCATGTGGGATGCACTTCTATTTATGCGCTGTCACTGTTAATATCCTCCAGCATCTATTGTGGCATTCTGCTGTAGGATCGCGCCCAAATTAATAGGGGCCCTCACACGCTCCTTAGTACAGGGCACCAGAAAAATCAGGTTGGGGCAGGGGACAATACACAAGCTGGATTGTGATTTTACACATTATTCTGACAATAGGTTCCGTGACACGCATGCATTTACAAGTCAGTCACATCATGAACACAATGACGCACACCCCCCAAAGCCTACTGATCCTGGATCGCATCAGTGTCCCTCGTCCACAACCACGCCCCATTGAAACAAGATCTCTGATTGGAATGCTTTTAAGATGTTTGTGGATCTGAAAAATAACTCCCCTGTCACAACAGTCGTTGCGTGCGTCAGGAGACAGAACTGCAGCGGCGTCGCTAATGATGGGCTTAGAAAAACCGAAAGGAGAATCTGATCGTTATCTCAAGGCTGCCTAACGAGCCGTTCCTGCTTAATGCCCAGCTGCTTATTTTCCCTCCAAGTTTCGAACTGATGATTTTGTGCAGTCAGACGGCTCTGGAAAGGATGAGGATTCGGAATGGGCTCTCTGAGAGGTGTATCATCGGGGTCCTGTCATATTTACAAACTCCAGATCAGAACAACAAACATCTGTACTTAAGCCCATATAGGAATTGCATTGTGTCCCATAATAAGACTCTACTGTAAATAAAACTCTGCTTCCATTTTCCACCTTATTAAACAAAGCCTTGTTTTGAAGAAATACTAAATGTGAGAACTCTCACCCATTTTCCCATTTATTGTGCCTGTTCCCATCTAAATGAAATTAGAATATGTGACTTAAGAATGTAAGGAAGTAGGTATAACAGACAGTGCTGTCAAAACATGTTAATAATTGAAAATGTAGCTCTTCTATCCATTCAGGAATTATTTAGATCAATGTTTCTCCATCAGCGAAGGATGATGTGTCACCATCTGAGAAATGCACACCAGTGAGACACCCCAGGTGGTGATGGGAGCTCGCGTGAACGGTCACTCTTCGTGCGTTCGGCCTGTCTGCTCATAATGCTGACACGTTGTTTTACTGCTGACTCGTTTTTTTTCTCTTCGACATTACAGTCCAGTCAGTGTATGTCTGCAATGTTGAATATATAGTCTGCTGTGACTGATTCTGCTGGATAGATGCAGAACTAGTCATTTGTGCATTGAAACGTCATCGATAAGAATCCTACTGAACTTTTTAAATCCGTCTAGGTGTTTCCATGGAAGGGGTGAAACCGGAAATGAGGCAGACTGACCATTAGTCATCTCAAAGGCCTGCAACCTGTACTCTGTCCTAGGCTTCTGGACATAAGCTGTACACCCTCACTGGTGCTGGAGAAGGTCGCCTGTGTAGATGACGACACAGTTGGCGTTATGTCCAGCGTCTATGGAATGAGCCGTCAGCACCAGTGCTTGTTTGTTCATCTTTGTCTGGTATATTTTGTCTTCCTCAATTTGCATAACGGATTTATTCCACTACATAAACATTTATTGCTGCTTGCCTGAACCGATGAGAAGTTCTCGTTGCTGAACCCTACAGTAACTTCAGTAAACCTAGCCAAGCTTAAAAAGAAACTAAAGCTGAACGGGTCTCGTCGGCTTGTCTCATCTGCAGCAGACTCGCCATCTCTTTGCCCCGCTGCACCTTTTCTAGACCCGGAGACCCCCCCAGCTATGTGCAGGGATTGCCGTGCTGTTATATCGCAGCACAAAGCATTTTTCCTGACGGTGTTTGGTCACATTTACGTTATCTCAGACGGCCATGGGGCAGCCAATAACTCTGCCGCTTCTCATAACCAGAGGCAACAAGGAGTGACCGATAGTCTATACAAGAAATTAAAACAGAAATAAAGTGACACAGAGATGGAGTTTTCACATGCATTTTGCTTATAATCTGTTTAGTTTTAAGCTTCATTTAACTCCTATGAATTGCTGATCTCAGTTCAGTGTTATTTGGTGATGTGACCATTTTGGGGCACCGTAGACTGTAGATTTTGCTTTATTTCCCAGAGCCTTTTTTTTTTTTAAATAAAATAAAATTTAAAAAATGACGTGATCCTTCGGGGAATGGCATTGTAGTGTCTGCTAAGTGTGCCAGTCAGAGACTGCGGAGAGCGGGTGCTTTGATCATGTGAGCGGTAATTGGGATCATTAGGACCACACAGAGGGCTGTGGGTGTAATTGGCTTTCGCAAGGAACAGCCCTCAGCCCTGCATCGAAACCGAGTGCCAGGTCTTTGTTTTGACAGCCACCGCACGTCTCCTGGTGTGGCACAACGGCTTTTACGGGCCTTGGTGCCTGGCTATGGAAGAATAATTACCATATCTTTTTCTTCGTCTTTTTTTTTTTGAGAATGCATTACAGGCGCGCGCAACAATTTTCGGTCAACTACAATTACGGGAGAGACATGGAAGATCTGTGGATGCAGGCGTGTATATACTGCACGGAGAAAGGCTGACCCCTACCGGGCAGCGGTGTTAAAAAATACGGGAGTTTAAAAATACACGCAAGAATATTTTGTGTCTAGTTGCACATCGAGCGACCTTTTGTGATACGTTCCGGAAAACTCCGGAAAACCGCCTGATGTTTTGTCTGGACTGAGCAGAACAGAAAAGTTCGCCTCTTATGCATTTTAATTGTACAGCAAGTTCAGAAATCGTATTATAATATATATAAAAAATTATTAAATAGTTTTGTGATAACGAATGTTTCCCCCCCCCCCTGAAAACATATATATAGTCAATGTTCGTATTTTCAGTAAAGGGCATTATTTATTACATTTGAAATTAAGTTGGTCTTCAAACGTCCCTGTCTTCGTTTGGTGTTACACGCTTTTCCATCCATTTCATTTCCATCCATTTCATTTTCAGTAACCGCTAATCCTCTATGATCCGGATCAGGAGCCGATCCGAAGGAAAAGCGGCAGAAGACGCCGCGCCGTTCCTGGGCACTGCAAAGTAACTTAAAGCAATCAGGGCAGTCTGGAGTGATTCTTCTGATTTTATCAGAGAACTGGCGTACCCAGGTCAAAGCAGACAGGCCAACATGAAGACTCACGCAGACTCGCCTCTGGGCCCACAAACTGCGGTAACTGGGGCTAAACTGATTGTCCCACACTAAACCACAATATGAGCTCCAGCAAATACGGGCGCAGACCAACAGATAGGTATCGCACAATGAAAGCACTTAAAGGGCGTTTTATTTTAGTGCTGAAGCACGCAATACTGTCTGGAAGTGCTTATAAATATATATTGGTCTTATTTTGGTCTCTTACCTGTTTGTGATGGTATAACACGTTTACATAATAAAAGTATAAAGTAAAAATTAAAATTAAACAGCGTATTAAATTTATATACGTCTCCTGGTTCATTTGAATCAATAATCCGGATAAATTGAATAAGTCCCATCTGGGACATTCATTTACTTGAATAGTGATAATTTGAAATGAGTTTCGCTCTGAAAATATTAAGACAATATGGATGATTGAGCTTTTACAAAAAGGGGAGATATGTGTATTGAGACATTTACATTTATAATTTTACTTTAATGAATGAAAGCACCCGCGTGGAAAGCAATCAGAAAAATGCAGGATTTGGTGACTGAAATAATTAGTAAAACTATTAGCACAAACCCAAGAAAGCAGATTTTAATACTTCGCATTTTACATTATGCATAGCTTTAACATTTTGAATGGCAGTCAGATGTATCCTGTCGTATTTATAGGAAAAACGTCTGGAAAATTAAAATGGGACCTTGGGGCACTCAATCAGACGTCTGATTCTTTTTATAGTGAGGTTATTGTGAAAATATCACGACGTTTTAATTTACAATGTTATGAAATATGGGGTATAGATTCAGAATTCCTGTGCACTTCTCACGAGCTTCTACGTGTGAAATTGCGTATTTTACTTTTGAAATATCTTAACCTATTTCATTTGTAATATTTTTACAATAAAACAGTCTTCTCTGAATTATACCGGAGCTGCACGAAGTCGATCGACGAACAATGATAATTAACTTGGTAGCGTTTCAGTAATCCGCTTGTTATATATGTAGGCCCTGCATTGTCAGTGAGAAAACTGTGGTTTCTTGATCGAACTCGAGATACACTCATTTTTAAAGTTAATTTAATAAGGCTCAGTAGGCGACTTACAGTAAAAATGCGAACACTCTAGATTGGCGTGGCAACTGGTGGCCTTCTCGTACAGCGTGTCCATATTCTCTCTTCAATCACTCTTAACAACGTATTTTTAACTAACAGTTCATTAACAAATGTGAGTTTTTTTTCTTGTACCTTTAGTTTCACTTAAGTACGGAAGAGGATTAGTACGGAAGAGGATTAGGGCCACTGGAAAAAAAAAAAAAGAATTCTGACTTTAATCTCAGAATTCTGACTTTTTTCTCAGAATTCTGAGATTAAAGTCAGAATTCTGAGATTAAAGTCAGAATTCTGAGAAA
>JAODKC010000021.1:1076061-1102811 GCA_026777985.1 Mormyrops attenuatus | reverse complement strand
ACCCCCCCCCCCAGCTGCACTTACGTCAGAGAATGAGATGGCATATGCAAAACCAAAGAATCCTTGTATGCTCCTGCTTGTATAATGGCATAAGTTTACTTATTTTATGGTAAGAATATAAGTGTTTGTATGCAATTACAGAAGTAGATTATTTAATACAGAATGCCAGTAAATGTAGGAAAAGTTTATGAATAATAAATATATTTCCCACTCTGAGTGACACTGTCATTCATGTATGTTTTGGCCGTCTCTCGGAGCAATATATGATATAGATAAAATGTTCTAGCGTTTAAAAAAGTTGTAGACTGTTGGTTCAGATGGTATATTACAATTTATGTGACAGTTCAATAGGCAGACTGGATGAGAATGGTCCCTAGAATTAATGTTTTTTATGAAAAGGGTAAGTGGAGTTACTCCTGTATGCTTTTCTATTCCGGGGTGAAACGCAAGCTTACTCAATCTGGTCAGAGTCTGCATTTCCCTCTGCTTGCCACAAGGTGGAGCAGTTAGTGCTGTCAGAACTACCTGGCCTTCAACCAACAGATCATCAACTGGTTCACCTATAACAGTGTTTCCCAATCCGATCCTCAGGGACCCACAGACAGTCCACATTTTTGCCGGGAGCTGGGAGGGAGCAAAAATGTGGACTGTCTGGCAGGGAGCTCGGAGGGAGCAAAAACATGACCCCGAGAACCGGATTGGGAAACACTGACCTATAGAATAGCTCCACATCCTGTCATGATCTGGGGCTTGAATCAGGAAACAGGATTTCTTGCTGAGCTGGATAACTTGTCGGATTTAAGGTACCCCAGTTTATATGCACTTTATCTTCTTTGCTTACATTTAGCCAAGACTACCTTAAATCGGATAAGTTATACGGCTAAGCAAAGAATCCTGCTTTGTGATATAGGCCTCTGGTCTGTGGGGACAACGGTTTGTACTGGCCTACTCACAACTTTCTGTGTCCAACAGCTGGGTCCCTGATTCCTCCTGTTACTCCATATTCAACCCATTTTTTACCTGCAGTGAGTTTTTCCTCAGTAGGGAAGATGAACAGATCCATGTGGGAATAGGAATGGACAAAGGATCAAGGAATCTATTTGAGGTTATGGGTTCAATAAGAAGGGGAGAAAACAAAGTGGAAAGAGGCAGGGAGCACAGGGCGGACTTTGGGGCTCAGAAGGGGCCTGTGTTCTAGTATTTTGCCCTTAGACTTGCTAGATACTCTTGGTGCTGTTTGTATATCTTCGGTGATATTAGGGTCTAAATGGTGTTTTGTACACTACAGCTCTTGCTACTACAAGTATTTTGCCTATAGCACTTGTACGTAAGGTGACAGCTATATGTTTGTGATGCATTACCTGCCTGATTTGTAAGACGAAATGGTCATCTAAATAAATAAATGCAAATGTAAATGTTATAACATCCGGGGTGGTAGGAGACAAGGTTTAAATATTGGTTCACCCTGGAGAGGGGAAATGTGTGTTATATGATACATAGGAGTGTGTGCAGGTCAAAAGGGGCATCTCATGTTGACCTGAGATACACACCTGACCCTTGGCTTATACGAACGTTGAAACTTTTTATTTTTTTAGAAACTCTAAAAAAACATTTCTTGTTTTTCAGTGTATCTCCCATGCGTACAGATAATATACAGTATGATCACCTTAGACGACATACCGGGCTACAGCAGGATTTATAGTTGGTGTTCGTATTGTTCACTAATGGGTCTCTCATTGGCTTTAGCCAGAGTGGGTGGAGGGTATAGATACTGGCCCGGCAAGGAGGTGTTTAATCATTTGGAACAGCCTTGGGTTGTGGAGCAGAGATAAAACCTCTGTTTTGCAAAGTTCAAGGGAGGTCCTGCAAGCCCAGTACATGATAAGTACCAGGGTCACCACAAGCCAATCAGCTCACAGCACATGTGCGCAGCAACGTTCAGTATAAATAACTGGCTCATATAGTAGGATGTGCAGGCCGCCATCAGGTCAGTTGTCTTTTGTAATATCGGCCAATATTTATCAACTAGACTCACGATCGAATATAATGGATTCAACAGCTGGAAAACCAACGTAGATCAATGTGAAGCACACTGTAACTAGTTTATAAAAATGAAGTGTGGTTCATATGCTAAATAAAATAATCGATTCAGAAACCGATTTATACTGACTTATTGTTAGGTTTGTTTTTGGTATTTAACGTACTTATAAAGGATGGGGAAATAACTGAGTTTTGCGCCTTTAGCAAATTTGCAAACGATTAAAAATGTTCACGCACAAGGTTCAAATATTCGCGGTGCTCGGACACGCCGCTTGAGGGAGCCTCCGCACCGACGAGCGCTCTGTCACGACTCTCGGGTTTCCCGACAGTTTCGACACGGAGTATCCGGGAGACTAGAGTTTATGCGAAATCAAAGTAAGACCTCTGCCGATTGGCCTCAGACACGGCGCGGCCATCTTGTGTGTCCTCCCACTATAATCACTCACATCGCGGGAGCCCCCCCGCCATGTGAATTGGGCTCTTGACAGGTGTACCGGGGGACAGCGGGTCGTCTGCGGTCCGGCTCTGTTGGACGCGAGCACGACCTCGCGCAGTTTGCGGTCCGATCCGGACGGATTCCCGGCTGTCCAATCAAAGGGTAAATAACTGATATGCAAATGAGCTTCATGTCTCATCACTCCCGACGTCGGAAGCGTCTCGGTCGCCACCAGTGGCACAACTAAAACTTCCCAAGTACAATTAGCTAGCTCGCTAGCCGGCCCGGCGCACCGCAACTAGTTCGGCCCGGATCATAAACTTTGCTGGGAGAGAGGGGGACCGGTAAGTAAGCCGCGGTAGCGTTTAATTCTTTTTTGCCATTCGACAAATTTTTAGTCTCAGGCGGTGGGTAAATTGCACGGTTTTTCCGAGCTAAACGTGTGACTGCGCACGATCGCCTCGACAGGTTTCAGCCTGGGGGGGCGGGGGGGGGGATGGATCCCTCCGAGACGAGAAAGCGGTGAAATTAAACTTCTGCGTCGCCCGACTCGTCCGGCTGTCGGTGGCTTCACCGGCTTGTTGTTGCTGTCAACCACTTCCGTACAAATGGTGAGTGCACGGCTGGGGCTCACCATGCTGTACGCGTCGAGATTAAGAGGGTAACAAACTTCTTTTTTTTTTTTTTTAATCCTATAGTCGGGGGTGCAGCGGTGAAGAATTAAGAGATTTCCGATGGCTGGTGTGGGGTGTTTCTGCTCGCACGGTGCGCTTCTCACCTTGAGTCTTGGTGGTATTATCACACGGTGGGCAGCGGTAAAAATCGGTGGGGACACGGCAACACGTGTGCGACTCCCCCTACCGTGAGACCCCCACTGCCCAGCTCCCCGAGCCTCCGGTTCGGACGGCATTATCGGACCGTGTCCGCTTGGGCTGTAAACTTGCGAAGGCGGATGGGACGATGTGCCCCTGCGGGCTTTCGGGTGAACCCTTGGGGTGGGGATCCATGCTAGCCCCTCTCGGCCTGGCTAATAAAAGAAGGCCAAAAGGAGACGGGGTATTCTCGCACGGCCGCAGGATGCTAAGGTTAGTAGCGACGTTTTAAAATAGCGAGCCGTCCGACTGGGAAAAGTGGACGATCGCCGCCCTAAGCTAGACAGCTACTTTTCTAAGTTGGCCGGAACATTAGGACCGATCTATCTATACCGCTTTAAAAACTCATAAGTGTCTAATACTGGGGCAGCTTTTGTCGAGAACAAGTTTATTAGTCGGTGACTTTTGCGGCTATCTATAGCTAATAATCCGTGGTCGCCTGAGGCCGATTGTGTTCGGGAGAGTGACTGCTGGACCCAGTGGTCCCCTCGTTCTGGCGTAAAAGTGGTAGCTGGTGTACGTGTCCCTAAGGTCAGCTGGATCCGACACTATATACCCCAGCCTTATCGTAGCGGTTGGCCGACGACATTCTGGATGACCCCCTTCGCTGTAGTTGAATTTCGTAAATCCGTCGCTTATTCTCCGCGACGTTCGGTGCGCTTTTGTCAGTATCATGTATGTCTCGGGATCTTTGTCCGACGACGGCAGCCGGTGCTATCCGGGCTTCGCCGACCCTGGAATAACAAATAAAGGAGGCGTACGCCGCCGCCGCGAAGTGCAGCAGGAAGTGAGCAGACGCCAGCCCCCGTAGAGTTCGGCCGTCTGCTTGCTGCGTCGCGTACCTGTTGCTCGCGCCCCGCCGGCCGAGGAATGCGGCGCGCGCACGTCGACCTAGAACGTGTTGTGCCGAAGGGTCACTGGGACGGGGCCGTTGGTGTCCCGAGAGCAGCACGAGGCGGCGCGTGCAGTAGGCCGTGCCTCACGGCTGTCGATCACGGGCTCTATGACAACGGCTTAACCGGCGTCGCAAAACAGTAGCTGGGGCTGTTTTTTCCGGCTGGGGCGGGGTGGGGGTGCGTACTTTCTCGAAATACAGATCTTCTCTGGGAACTACAATTCCACTTTCAATTAAGCGGCCTTAAGACACGCCTTTACAGACGTATTTCACACACCGTGTAGCTGAGGTGACCCCTTTGTGGAGAGGCGGAAAAACCTGTATGGTCGTAATGGGCGTTTTTGTGATTGATGGGTTTTTGACCGGGAGAGGCGGCCTGGAAAGGGGATAGATTGTCGAAGGTTGTCGAAATGTTGCTGTCAAAACGCGCCTCTAACGGTGGAATCCTGAAGTTAACTCCGGAATCACAGTTATGTCAGGTTTCGCTTGATTCAAAACAGAAAATGAAGAAATTTACTACGGCTGTCACTGACGATTATATCAATAATAGTAACCTACTGATTAATTATATATACATGTATATTATTATTATATACATTGGAGTTGGCACGAGATAGGAACCAACCTGCCATAGCAAGGTGCACACTTTGTCACATATCTGGTCAATTTAGGCACTCCACTTAAATGGCATGTTTTTGGACAGTGGAAGGAAACCAGAGGATTCTCTGGAAAGCCACGTGCACACAGGGCGAACATGCAACCTCCACACACACAAAACGGTGATGTGCCGAGACAGCGCTACCCACTGTGCCACATTCATGACCTGCGATGTAAATATGGGCATAGTATTTCATGCACATGCAATCGTAATATTGCAGGGACCGCGATGGTCTGCTGGGTTCAAACCACCAATAAGTTGCGCTAAAACATTATTACTCGGTCATAGGAAACAAAACTTAGCGAGCTTTGCAATTTTAATGATGGTTCCTGTTCAACATT
The DNA here is from genome assembly GCA_026777985.1 of Mormyrops attenuatus. Taxonomy (NCBI): domain Eukaryota; kingdom Metazoa; phylum Chordata; class Actinopteri; order Osteoglossiformes; family Mormyridae; genus Mormyrops; species Mormyrops attenuatus. The sequence goes on along the minus strand of JAODKC010000021.1, from coordinate 1,097,569 downwards.
ATCTAGTATGTTTTAAAGCAGTCTAAAGTGTACCTCCGCTGCTTTTGCACGAGTTCTGCTTGTGCTCTCCGAGACAGTCATCATCATTCTTGTCCTGGCTGCTGGACTCAGTCATAGACCATGTGGTGCGTTTCTAAGAAATTAAACAAAAAACAGTACGGAGGAGAAAAGCATACAAGAACTGGTCATGAAAAAAGTTTTTCTGTATGGAAATATTTTTCTGTTCCACAGAGACGTCATTCAGCAAAAGCAAGTTATTTGTCGGCACTGCTCACATCAACACCTCTAACATATCTGACAGTCTCTGTTGGTAGATAAATTTATTTGGCTATGTAATTTTCAACTCCTAAATAGCGTAAAAACTTAAAATATCGCGATTTTTAACTTTTTTTTTTTCCGATATCGCTCAGTACTCTCTAGCACAATCCGTCACAAAAAAGATTTAATATGGTTATTATGTAAGATGATGCGGCTAGACTTCGTTTTAGCAGCAGTTATTGTGACATGGAGAAATTGTAGAAAGTAAAGTTAAGCAAAATAATTTAAGTCAAAGTGATGACAAAGACAGGCTAGGCTACTCCAGGAGGCTAAATGGCGCTTATCTCCGGCTAACTTCGTATTATATGGGCGAGTCCGTCAAACCTGAATGTCGTCTTTCAAGCTGAATTTGCATTTCAGTCGTGCTGTGGTGATATTTAAGTTTTGCTTTGAAATGCAGTCGTCTGTATTGTCATTCACTTTTAAGATGAAGTGCTTCTGCATAACTGATGCTTTGATGGTTATTTGGACCCTCTGCTATGCACGGTCATCCTTCTGTCATATTACTAATCGATAAGGAAAATTTTAATTCATGCTTTTTAATAATCGAGTAATCAAATCCTGAAGGATGCTCTTCTCAGTGAAGATGATTTCCTTTTACATTTTTAAATGAAGATTTAAACACTCAGTTCTCAACCATTGATACATGGCTAGACACTTTTCCCCCATATAATAACTAGCCTGACAAGCATTAGTGGTCTCTCCTGGGGGGGGTCCTCTGTGTGTTCTGATTTTGCATGACATAAATGTAATCTTTTAAACTAGCCATCTGGTTTTCTTGTCATTTTTCTCCGTTATTAAAAACGTAAAATGTGAAGTTTGAGGGGAGAGTTGATGAAAGAATTCGAAGCTGATTGAGTCATACTCCAAAAAATGAATTTCTGTCACGGCACACTCTGTTTTAATATTTAATTCTTTTATTGCTGCGTTGGGTGGGTGGGAGTTGCACCCTTTTTTCTGAAGTAAGGTGTTTATTCCAAATAAGGGAATATTTTAATGTTTATATGGATATACAGTATACATTTGGTTGAATATTATAAGCAGGCACTGGCATATTGGACCACCAAGAAGCATTTGGTACTTGAAGTTGCAACAAAAGCCCCTCCCCCCCCCTCGTGAGAGTGGTTATACATTGGCAGTATGGTTGAAATATCAAGTGTTGGTGGGGGAATCCCTTGAATCGACAGGGACACCTCTCAGTGATAACTGGCACTGTAGTTTCAATTGTAGGTTTTGGCTTTAAATTCTTCTGTAGCTCCATTCTGGAATGGAGGTTCCACTTTCAGAACATGGAATTACCGCCTTTCTCTCATCCTGTGGCTAATTAACAAGTGTGCCCATGTTTGTTGTGTATTGATGTTTCAATCAGCGCTTTTATGTGAGGAATAAAGTCACAAAGAAATTTTCAAGAAATAAAGTAATATGCCAAGTTGGTAGCACTTCCTGTGTCATTTGTTCTGATTGCAATGCTCAGTGGAGCATGTTCTCCTTGAATAACTCGTGACCTGTGTGGTGTGCGTACATCGTGGTGTTCTAGGTAACCCTGAATCATCCACATCACGCTTGCCTCTTGGGAAGCTGGAGACTGATGGGGCTTGTCTTATCTACAGGAGATTCTTGATTGGTTCCTGGAATGGAAATCGTCGATAATGTTTACTATAGCCGTTCTCCATTGGCTCAAACAGTCTAGGTGACTGTGGAAACTACCATTACATACTTTCTGACATTACTGAGACTTTTCTTTTTTGATGAGTATACCTTGGTATTAGCATAGCCAAATTTGTGACTTCCACTAATGGGCTAGGGGTGTATTGGGTAGTGACCTGGATGCTGTACATGGGCCTGTCTCAGAGTGATGGAATTAAGAGGAAGCCTCGTTTCATGTCTTCCGTGTTCTGTGGTTTGTGGTCCCCCTCGTGTAGTAACAGGTGGTAACTACAGTATCATGTGATCTTGTAGACTGCTTTTCTCTGAGCAGCGTGACGGATTTGAGAGGCATTTTGCTTTGTTGGCTGTCATCTAGGTCACTGCTACGGTTGCACCTGTGCGATCTGTCGACAGTGCTCATACCGGGCACCAGGGATGTGATGCCACTTGGGTGGTTTTGAAGAAACCAGATGCAGATGCTGTATGCCTGTGGAGCAATAAAGACCAAATACCGCAATAATGAAACTAAGACCAGACACCAGTTTCTTTTGTGATCGGGTTTAGTGATTGGATGCTCTTTTCACAGTGGCATCACATGTTTTGGCTGTCGAAAAGAAATTTTGGTATTAGGTAATTTATATTAACAATAATGTACAAAAACTCATTGCAGTGCATTGTGTTGTCAAAGCTTCTGGAGGTAGCGCTAACCTTCTTCTTTCTTGTTTTTGCTGTACAGGATCTGTCTGTGACGCCTCCCTGTGCTGTCTTCCCGGCCTTTCCGGATGGATTAGCTGTGGTCTTGTAGCCTTTGACTCTCTTGGCCTACAGTGGCTAGAAGCCCACAGCAAAACTACATAGGGAAGTGGAGACGCCTTATGTAAGCCTGTGCGATGGCTGATTCCATCATGGACTTTTTTGATGATTCAAGCATATTTCCAGGTGGTCTGGAGGAGCTGTCAGATGAGAGCTTTGCTCAAACATCAGTCTTTGCTCCTGGGGTGGAAGAGCTGATAAGTTCTGAGTTTGAGCCATTGCCTGTAGTTGGGACAGGCAAACATCCTGGCATAGGGGCATCTTCCTCTCAACAGGGCTTGAACTTTGAACCGCAGATTGACCCTTTCGGTTTACTGAAAGGTCCACATTCTATAGGACAACCTTATGTTCCAAACTGTACCACCAGTGAAAGTGGCCATGTGTTGGGCCAACACACGCAGTACCATGGCTCCCCCTTACACCAGGCACCTCAGGCCAATGGACTGTTCCCTGATAGCAGCCCCATGTGGGGCAACCAGGACCAGAATGGTAATGGATTCCATCAGCTTCCCCAGCAGCAGAGTCACCATCAGCATGTTCACCAACATAGACACCTTCAGCCTCACCAGCAGCTTGCTGGCTCCCAGACTCTGCACCAACAGGGCAAAGCCTTTCCTGAGCACCAGGAATTTATGTTTTACCCAGGTAACCAGGTTCAGAAGCAACAGCAACCACAACGAAACCACCACGGGCAGCTCCAGCCTTTCTCCCTTAACACGGAATGCAATGGGGCTTTATATCGCCAAGGAGGTATCCCGAATGCCTTTAAGCAGCCAAATCCCCACATGAATGCAGACAGTGTGTCGTTCCCCTGTGGCACTCGGCAACAGCAGAGCAGGATGCAGAATTGTCAGGGGATTCAGAAGTACCCCGCTTCCACAGAAAATATGGTGATGCCATTTTCCAGGGAGCCCACATCGAGTGCACTCTGCTCTGTCAGTTCTGGAGCTTCTTACTGTAATGTACAGTACCGCCTTCCTGGACAGCCAGTGTTGAGTGCAAGTGCGGCCCAGTCCTCCACCCATGTGCCTGCTAACACCACACCTTCTACCACTGTCCCCATTCTAAGTGGTTCCATGCCAGAGTTTTCAGGGGCAGAAGATGCTTTTTCATTGCTCCAAGAGATGGATCAGCATCAACCACGGCAACAGGTTTCTATAAACCAAGCTGGAGATTGCCCTTTCCCGGCCATGCGGCTCCCAGCGCAAGCTCAGGAAGACTACAGCAGCTCAGAGATCTTCTCTGAAGACGTGGGCAGCTATTCAGGTCCCATAACCCAGCACTCCACTGCGTCTCAGGGGAGCTGTGGGCCACTCATACCTCCAGCGAACAGCAACGGATATGAGGACCTGGTTGAGAATTTGTTACCGCAGATTGATGCTCAAACAGGAGAGTTTGAAGGACTGGAAGCTTCTGACCTTTTAGAAGATGATCTCCTTCCCCAGCTGGAACCTGAAGCCCTGAATCAAAGGCTTCCTTTGGAGCAGCACAAGGATTCAAATTATTCCTGGACCAATGGAAACCAGGAGAGGGATCAGGACAACCACTTGATGGATTATGCGACACAGGTGAGATTCCAAGCCTTTATACTGACATTGGTGTAAATTGCTCAGCAGGGAAACTCGTTAAATGTGTTAAAATCTTGTGGAGCAGTTGCTGTGTAATGTTTAACTGGGCCTGACATGCCCGAAGTGACTGAGAAGCTGGCAGGTGTGTGATAGCTGGTCAGCCTAAGATCACAGTGGGTTTTATTCTCAGCCACATTTGGAAAATGGGCATCAGCTAATGAAGGCGAGGGGCTGTCTTTGGAGAATTAATGTAAACATACTTAAGGCTATAATGGGATGTGGGTCAGTGTAGGCTGATGTCGCTGAGGTTGTTACCTGCCGCCCTGTCCTGGTGTGTGGGGGGTGGTACCGGTTTTCGTGTTAATATCGTGGCTCTGCCCAAGAGCAAGAAACACTAGTTGGAATGTGTGGAGCCTAATTATTTGCTGGTATTTAAAAAATTGTATTATGAAAATCACCCTTAAGCTGTTTCTTAAGATAATTTTTTTTTTTTTTAACTAACTTAAGATATTAATTGACCAAAACTGACACTTGAATTAATATGTGTCTCTGTTTAGATAATTTTGTGGGTAACAAATGAATTCTCTGCAAATTAATAATCCCTATCGGGAAGAAATGAATAAAGAATTGACTCCTGACCTCTGCATGTCCAGAGATATTTATGGTTAAACAGTCTTCATTTGAAGTGTATTTGTTCTTGTACCACACACATGCTAGAAACTATATTGACAAGAGGTTAAAAGAGGTTGTTTCCAGTTCAGATTTGGCCATTTATGGTGTATAGCTTTGTGTTTACTTTTGTTTGTACCATACTGGGTCTCTGCGATGTACAGTAATCTATACAAACGGCAGAATGCTCTGTGAAAGACCCCACTATGTAGATGGGCGTCACTGGGGAGTTGTACAGAAAGGTCTTCTCTCTGTCTGCATCACTGTTTTAAATGCTCTTTGTGTGTGGGATAAGGAGCCGGTGAGGGAAGATGGCAGGGAGCCACCTTTCAGTTTCTTGCTGTGTGGCTTCTTGGCTTCACTGCAAAAATAGGTTAATATAAGTCTGGGCTTGGCAGTCGAACCAGAAACCTAACACCGTGTCACTCAAGGGAAGAGGAGGAAGATACCCCCTCTAACCACTGTGCTGTTTGTCAGTGATAGGCTACGCCTGGCTCTCTCTCTCTCAGGCCTTCTGTGGGTGGTTCTTAGAGGTGAACAGGAAGCTGGCGTTGTGCGAAGCAGGCGGCCTTGGCAGTGAACCCCTGGAGGGTGGGGTTGCAGTGTGGTGGAGAGAAGTTTCCTCTGGGGCTTAGACCGTTAGGAGCAAATAGAAACCTTGGTGGAAGCTGTAAACTCTGACCATAAGTGTCCTTATATTTTGCTCAGTGTACAGTATAGACTGTAGGCTGCTTGGTTCTGACAATCCAGTGGTTAGTTTGTAGGCCTTGTGTATGGGCAGTGACGCATCTGGGTGATGTCACGCGTGCGACATGCAGTAATCTGCTGTTGACGGCAGAGAACCTCTTTACCGCTTAAGAAGCCGTTCTCATTTTGCCTCTGGTCATATACTACGGTTGCTGTTTTCTTTTTTCTTAAATGGAAAATGTTTGAGCAAAGGTTCCATCACATTTTAATAGGATCCTGTTTTGAGGACAAGACAGCTAGTTGTCTTTCTGTTGCTCCCTGCTAGTTACTCATTACCCATGCATTTAAAGGATTTAGTTAGTGGATGTGCTGGTTTCCATGGATATATTGGAGTGTGTTGTGGTTGTGTTTACAGAAGGGAAGCTGCGTTCGAGTGCCACGAGAAACAAATTCTGTGATCAGCCAAGGAAACCATGAAACTTATTTTAGTGAAAATTCAGCTGTTAATTTGTAATTTAGAGCCAGAGTGTATTTGCTCAGCTTTGCTTTTAGGGTTTTTGAAGCTGTTTTTTGAGACCTAGCTACGCAGTGAAAGGAATCTGTGTACAGATGTGTACGCTTATATTATACTCGAATGATTTCTGAATTATACCCGATGACTACATTCGTCTTGCTTGATTTTTTTGTGAAGGCTTACATAGGAGTAGGTGGAGATGGAATGTCAGTGGAAACAAAGCGTGTGATTTTGACGGCACTCCCTCAACTGTTACTCAAGCAAAAGATTTATCAGGGGAAAAAAACTGTTTGACCTCACTCCAAGCTCAGAGTTTAGCTCTGCTCCTCATCATCTTGCAGGTTTTTAAAAGTTAAAAAAAAAACTGACCCTGTAGACTAGCTACTGTCCTTATTACTTAAACATTACATTTGCACACAATTGAAAATGCACAAAATTAGTGTTAAGAACAGGATGTTAAGGCTGCTAGTAAGCAGTCAAGGCTGAGAAAGTGTCTTTGTGGTAAAAGCTTTGCGCTTTTAAGAGAAATGTTTAGGAAAAGGGAAATTTGGCAGGAATTGTTGTTGCAGATGTGCACATTTCTGTCAGTGAGCAAAGATGGGAAATTTAGTTTTTTCTGTTTAACTTCACAATGGTGTATGAGCAAGATTTTGCACCCCCATTTCATTCTCTGACCTTTTATATCTGGAAAAAAATCACACTGGTGATCAATGCCTTATCTACTGCCAGTAAGACTTCTTGTTTAAACTGTATGTACTGTGTTATACTATGATTTTAATACTCTAGAGTATTAATGTTAAAACCCTTAAGTACAGAAGGAAGCAAGTATATTAGTTTTTGGACTTTCTGCTGTACCAATTGTGTAACAACGTTTGCCTTTGGTCTGAAAAGGGATTCTTTCGACAGATATTCCCTAAACTGTGTGTCAGATGAGGGGGGGTCTTCTGTTTCCTTAATGTGAAGGTAATATTCCACTTCAAACATACTTCAAAACCCTTGTTCAGTGCTATGATTTTGAAGAACTAAGATCTTAATGTATTTCCTTCAAAAGCGTCAGTAGCAGAATGTTAAACAACGTGTCTGCTGTTGGAGGTGAAATTTCCCCTTCCCCTTTTGCTACCGATGGGAGGAGCATCATTTCCATTCATGGTGGGCTTCTGTGTACTTTTCTTCTGCTGGCATTGACTTTTCCGGTCTTACGCACATTCCGTGTCCCCGTGCCAGTCCTCCGAGGCCTTGTCTGCTTGTGCTCCCTGGTACAGAGTGTACACTTTGAGTGATTCATTGTTCAGGGCCTTGTAGAAAACAAACAGTCAGGATGGAAGAGAGGATAGCAGGGTAGAGTGGGGTCCAGCGAGAGCATAGTCGTCGTCCCCCCCCCCCCCAACCAGAGGCACACTTATTTTTCTCCACTCTCCTAACTGAATTGATGACCCTTTGCTTACAGATGATAGTTGCTTGCTTTGTTTTTCAAGATGGTAGGAGGTGTCCAGTTATCCCCCCCCCCCCCCGCTTGTGGAATTGCTGCTGTCCTGGTTTCCCTCACCAGCTACCCCCAGTGTTGAGGTCCTGCTGTGCTAATCCACCAGCAATCCCATGATGTTCTGAAGTATGCCCCCGGAGAACAAGCATACTCTGTCTGGCCCTGGCTGTGTCCCAGCCCTGCACACACTGTTTCACCCACGCCCCTCTCCCCAGCCTGGGGCGGGCCCACCTTGCCTGTCCGACTGACTGGCTTCGGAGGGTAGCTTGCGACGGCACGTTAGGGCCCTGGGAAAAAAAAAAGGCAGACGGCCACGTTTGTGCCTGTGTGTGAGATTCTTCTGTGCTTACTGTCAAAGCCCGTGGATTTGTGGATTCTGGCAGTGATCTGTCTGGTTGAGAGTCTGACTTCCCAGGGAACTTTTGGTGATAATTTTGTGGGTCAGCCCTAGCCTCATTCCCAGCGCCCAACCCCCTCCTCATCCTGCCCGTGGTTTCTGCTAAGCTGACCGGTGCCTGACCCTTCCCTGTCTGCCTCTGTTTTCAGTCTGCTGAAAGGTCTCGCATGGACATAATCTCCCTCCCCCATCGCTGTGAAGGCAGCATCTCCAGCCACTGAATTCTGAGGGAATTACCATTCTTAATTACATACGTATTAGCTGATGCAAAAAATGGTGACCCGATTGTGAACCTTCGTTGATTGAATCATGGCCTCTTTTTGGTTTCAGGCAGCCTGGGAATAGAGAACGCCCTCCTTCATTAGCCCCTCCCCCCCAGGCCTTTGCCCTGGTGTCATTCTCAGTGCGTGAAAGATCACATGATGCTATCAGTCTTGCCCTTGAGCCGTGACTCCGGCTTCTCCTTGCTGCACCGGGTTGCGTGTCTCTATTCTCCACTTTCAGGAGAGCACGCCTCACCGGGTCTGTTGACACACTTTGATCTTCTCGGCCAATCACAAGACTCTCACTGCTCCGCTGTCCACGGCTCAGGGTAACAATTTGCAGTTTGGAATCTACGGGAAATGCCTTGACCTCAAGTACTTTTTTTTTTTCTCCTTTGTCCCCCCTATTCTCTTGAAGATAACTTCATTTTTTTTCTCCCTTTTTTCCAGTGATAAAGGAAGTAGATCTTTCCCTTCTAATCTCCAGGAGATTCTGGTGCTGTTCTGAGAATAGGCTCAGTGTGAGGCCGTTCTCAAACAGGCGGACAGCAGACTTTGATCACTGCTGATGGGAATCTGCTGAACAAACGCTGGCACCGGCGCCCTGCACCTCTGTGTACACAGAACGGGAGCCGGTGCCTCCGTGTTTGGTGGAGCTCCTCTCCCAGGAGCACTGTGGGTCTGGAGGTCCGATTTGGCAGAGAAGCTGCCTTTTAAATGCTCCAGGAAGCACGGCTACTGGTTATATTTGTTTGTATTGTCGACCATGCGCGCACTGGTATTTGTCTGGCCAGGCCAACAAGCCTGTTTATTGCGTCTCTTCCTGTTTCTTGATGTTTCATTAACATGTTTCAGTGGTGGGGGTGGTGTGAATGTGAGGGGAGGGGCCCTTTAGAGGTTTGTTAGTTTGTTTTATGGTAAAATTGAAGTGATTTCACTGGATTGCATCGTTACCCTTGTAATTTGTATAAAACTCTAAGCAGGAGCAGAAATCCTTGGAGGATTTCATTGTCTACCAATAACCATTTTGTAGAATATCTGGAACAACTCCAGGCTTGATTCCATAAGTCTTGATGAGATGCCTTGAGAAAATCACTTTGCGCTTCATTGTGGGTCACAGTGTCCTGCTCCGTGGAAGGGAGCAGGGAAACTCATGCGGCACCATCCAAGTTACCGGTCGGCGTGTATTCCGCTACTGACATGTTTCATGGAGTCGAGTCTCACCTGTCATTTGAAGGCTCCGTACCGAGGCGTTCTAAAATGGCCACCTGTACCATAGCACCAGGCCTGCCCCCAGCTGTAGAGCAAAGCTCAATTTAATTTGCATTTTAACTGTTGCATCACCATGGTGCTGTGTGACGGGAACCTTCTTGCCATGCGAGCACTCGAGCATGTTTCCATCTGCTGTCGCTGTGGTTTCCCCCTCATTGGCCGGTAACCATAATAAGGCTGTAACAGACCCATGCCGCTCAACCCTGTGTGTGTCAGGTTCTGTTTGCTTTATTTGCATTATACATTTAAGCCGGACTTAAAGGTACCATTGGAACAGCTGGCAGTAACCCCATTGTGCCATAGTTAATGGGCATTAGGGTCTAATTCCTGTTCCGAATCACACTAGTGGATCTGATGCCGTGGATGCAAGTCGGTGATGAACTTTGCTGGGAACCTGGTAGCAGTCAAATGGCGACCCGATCCAGGTGGATGGACATAGCAGCAGGGGCTCTAGTGCATAGTATGGTAATAGGTTCTCAGTTTTAGTTGAATGGACACAGTAACATACAGTGGAATGTGACGACCTTGCGTCTGACAGGACACCGCAGAGGGAGGCCTGAACTGCTTCACCTCCCGTTTGTTTTGCAAAAGACACCGTGGTGAGTTCCTGTGTGGAGCGTCGCACATGCTCACCTGCCATGCGGCGCTCCTGCGGGCTGCAGCCACCTTCCCATTAAAATGCTAATGAGCCTGGGGTGTTTTTCTCTTCTGCCCGAGTGCGTTTTAATGGATTATAAGGGGGGGAGGAAATCCCGTAGGTGGTCAAAGTCGTGTGTGTGTGTGTGTGTGTGTGTGTGTCCTCTGAAACTAAAGGCAGTAGGAGGATCTTGGTACTCTAATACTGCCATCCCTGCTGTTGTCTGACTGCTGCTTCCGGGCGCCTCTCTGCTGAGTCCTGCCCCCAAGTCGTGTTTAGCACGGGGTAGGTGGCAGGGGGCTGATTGCCCTGCCACTGGGGAGGCTGACGGTGCTGGTGGATAACAGATAGCCCTGTGAGGAGCTGCATGTCCCACCCCCCACCCGTTCCCACAGCCTGCTTGCCTTTCCCACTCCCCTTCAGGAGGGAGAGCATATGCTAGAGATTACGGCCCCGGTAATTACCACGTCTCGCATGGGTTCCCCCGAGACTGGCCACTCAAGCTCAAGGCACCAGCAACCGTAAATCACTGCAGCCTGCATGATCCTCCCTGTGGTTTGGTCCGGCATTTTCCAGTCTGTGAACGCCTCGGCCTGCCTGCACACGAGGCAGGACGCCGGGGTTACGTGTCCCGCTCGATCGCGGCCGCCATGACCTTCAGCCTGTGAAATGTGGCCTATACTGCAGCCAGATTTACGACGAGTAAAAATGAATTTGGGCTTGTTCGTTTTTTTTTTTCCGTTCAGGATAATTGTTTAATTGATGATATGATTTTTAAAATGAACGGCTCTGCGCTCTTTATTTATAAAGGACAAATTGTTGGAGGAAGTCAACTAAATATGAAATTAGCTAAAGATTTTTGCTAATATTTCTTTGCTAGAAAATGGCACAATCTAGCTATTAAGCCAAAAGCGGCCTCGCTGTCGCAGTAGCCATGCCGTATGGATTCAATCTCATGGTGCCAGTGCTATCTTGCAAGTGAAAGTTACCTTGTCTGACTCCGTAATGACGAAGCAAATATTTAACTATGATTGAGAGCTGCTGGCGTTGGCCGAGCGTCTCTCTCAATTCCTTATAGGGCTGGTGCTCACCCTGTCAAAAATTACAAATGCCCCCCACCCAACCAAAACCAAATATGAATACCTTTGAGTTTTTAGAGTGGAACACCTTGCCGTACCTGTGCAGTGCTAAAGGCAGAGCGTGTGAGTGTGGTGTCTGAATACAGGGTTTGGTTGTGTGAGTGAGTGAGCACTTGGATTCTTGGGGAGATAGCTCACTGTATCTGTATCTGCGTGGGAAGAGTGAGAAGATGCATGTCAGAATATCGTCCGCTGACTTAAGCCCAATGGAGTTTTGGCATCCGCTGCCTCGCAGTGCTGGAGGAGGGGCTTGCTGGTGCACTGCTTTTTGGGGAGGTGCCCTGGGGCCAGGCGGGACCCTTCCTCAGAAGGACTGAGAGGCGTGAATCATACTGTTGGGTGTTGAGGTTTTCTCATTTCCGTTGGTGGTTCTGCGCAGAAACGTGCTTTTTTTAGAGAGCAGCACATCTACATGAGGAGCTTGTCTCTGCTTGTCAGATCTGGGAGAGATTTTTTTTTTTTTTACTGTTCGGAGGAAAACTGTGTACGTGTGTGGTAGAGCTGCAATGCCTGACTGTGTTTTGCCTCAAGTTAGCGTTAATGTGTAAAGCCCCACCCCCCTGCCAATTATTTTGTGTGTGTGTGTGTGTGTGTGTGTGTGTGTGTGTGTGTGTGTGTGTGTGTGTGTGTAAACAAATTAATTAATTCATTAAATGCCCACCCTGGAACTCCTTGATAGACACACACAGTCTCCCCTCTCTCACACTTCTGTAGTCCCCAGACACCAGTGGGACACATACTGGGAATATGGGGGGAGTCTGTTTACAGTCTGAATTGGCATCATCTAACTTGATTTCATCAGTTGGCTAGCTACCACCAAGCTATGCCCAGATTTTGCTTTGTAATCAACATAACCGACATGAATGCAACGCACAGTCAGGCTAGGTTAATTTTAGATTGCATTATATAATGCAACATATGTGTATCTGCTGTCTTGGTTAAAAATTTAACTACTTCCATTTTGCTGCTAGATTGTCTTATTTGCTTATTCAACCAAGATCAGTGTTTCCCAACCCGGTCCTTGGGGACCCCCCCTAGACATGTTTGCTCCCTTGCAGCTGCCAGCTCACCTGTACCAGGTATTTGGTGTTGGCGATTGGCTATGGGTAGGGAGGGATGTGGGCTGTCCGGGGGTCCCCGAGGACTAGGATGAGAAACACTGACCTAGACAAACATTGCTGGCACATTTTAAGCTAGGCAGATAAACATTCAATCAGGCAGCTTTATAAATAGTTTTGAAGGGTTCTAACTGTGGACACTGTCTGATATTGGTCAGACACTGTCCCAGCTTGTTTGTGTAACACACATCTATGCATGCAGGCTGATCACTGAGACTCTGGGCCTCAAGCCCACAACTTGGCTGTGCTTTCAAACTGCAAACCACAGGGTCAGACAGAATGGAGGTGATGGGCCTGAGATAATGAGAGGGTGGAGGAAATGCCTTAGTGGCAGAACAGAAAGGAGAAACGGGTACTAGGTGTTGAGCTGTGATGGGCTTTAGGTAGCATATTTTTTTGACATCGTAACATTATGCCTTATTCCTGTCAGACCATGAGACATTTTCCCACGTGCTTTTTACAGATGGTACACCATAATGTTACTCGGTGTTCTTTTTGTGGCTTCCCCCTTGCCACTTGCACCACAGATCAGTCGTCGGGTCAATACACAACGGCAATGTGCATGGTGTGACCTGTCCCGCTGTTCTTTTATAATCACCGCTGAGGTAGTCTTAGCCTCCGCTATCAGCAGCTGTGTCGTGCGTGGCCTCATCCTAAGGAAGCTTTGATGGAACCATATTTCTCCATTTCTTGATTGTCTTCATGTTGTTCCACAGTATAGTAAATATTTTTGAATTGTGCTTGTATCCCTCTGATTTGTACCTGTCAACAATAAGATCTCAAAGACCTTGGCTCCTCCTTGCCTCTGCATAGTGTAAGCCAATGCTCAACAGCCAGTTAAGGGAAGTCCTACTGATTTGTATATTGTAATCAGAGAAAGTGTGTATACTCATATTTACCTGCAGTTTCCCAATATCTTGGCATGTTAACAGAAATTGTTGTAGTTGAAGTCTTATATAATTGTGCTCAGTGTAAGAACTTCATGTAGGCACGACTCCAGGCCACATCACGACTCCAGGCCACATCACATCTTAAGGAGTCCATGGCTCCAGAGCTTCATTAATGGAGGGAAAAAAACATTGTGAGTGGCAGGCGCAAATGAATATAGTAAATCATTCTGTTGTATGCAAAGTTACACTAGTGATTTGTGTTTTTTGCACCGATATGGAAGTATAACTCATTTTGGCTGTAAATGTGAAGGAAGCTCTGGACGGCAGTCTGCCAGCAGAGTGGTTAAGGTTCCTTCCATGATCTTGGTGAGCCGTGATGTGCTGTGTGTACTTAAGTACCTGAAATGGCACCTGACAGCGTGAGTGACGCCAGAAGAACTAGCTCTCAGACCTTTAATTATGTGCTGTTGTCAAACTCGTCTGTGACTCACAGGTCATGTGTGGACCAGCACTGGTCAACGTGTTCCTGCACATGCTGTTCTCCTGTAGTCACCTGTACAGTCTGCTTTCTTAAATAAGCCTGTAACACTATTAAAATGTCTTTGATGTACAGCCATGAGATGAGATGGCTACTTTCTCAATTAAAACTGCTTATCCTTAATTTCTTTTAGATTGTGGTAACTATAACAATAATATGTCAATACTGGACAAGTTTTGTTAATTTACATAATGAAAAGAAAAAATGATTAGTTAGTCCTGGTTAATTTCAGCCCTGCTTAACCAGGGAATGCTGGAGGTTTGAGATTTTATCGATGTTCTATCTTTCGCGTTCTGTTTCATTCACTCTTTCTTGGAACTGTAGAATATCTTACTCCTGCGTGTAGAGTTAAGGGGGCGTGATACTAAAATATTTATTTTTGCCTTTTAATTCAGGCCTGGCGGCCTCACTGAGGTAATGAAGGACCGAGGCATGTTTTCTGATTAAATGTGTAAAATTGGTTCGGTAAAAGCTAACGCCACCTGCTGATTACCTTTGCTATATGAAGCTGTCAGAGACACAACCAGATCTTAATCACGTCGGTAACGTGCAGGCAGACACATTTTCCTGCTGCCTGCCGTCGCTGCTCGCCGGTCTGTCACCCACATTCTGCGTAACGTCCTTCTTGGAGTGGAGGAAGGGGCGTCGGACTGAGGGGACAAAAAACGAGATGAGGGAAAAACCAAGCAGCCGGAGAAGCCTGCACAAAACCCCTTTGTGTACCGAGGGGGAATGGGATGTAAGAGGAAGGAGTGATGGGGGGGGGAGGGGGAGAGACCACCGGCAGAGGGGTCGACGCGGAGGCGGGGAGAACAAGCCACCTCCGGGTCCTGAACCTAACAGCTGCCAAATGAGACACTCCGTAGGCCAAAGATGCTGCCCCACCCCCGCCCCCCCGCCCCCCCGAGCTCAGTGCCATCTGGGAGAGGAGGGGGGAGAAGCGTGGCAGTGATGGGGGGCAGGGGGAGGGGTGTGGCTGGGTAGAGGAATAGCAACTGCCAAAGTAAGTGTGGTAGCTGGGGTGGGTATGTAAAAGGCAAAAAGGGCAAAGCTTTTATTGGGTGGGGGGTGGGGGGACATCTGCGGTGAAGAGGCCATGAAGGGTAAGTGAGACACTAAAGGAGCCTGGAGAGTGGGCCGGCTTTAACTGGTCTGTGAGTGATTCCCACCTCCCTTTGCTGTCCTGCTGACTGGTGCTGATGCCATCGCTGTGTGGCTGCAGTGTCCTTCTACGTTTCCCGTGTAACTGCTGTAAAATTCAGCCCGCAGTCTCTCCCCTTTCCTTGTGCTATATCCCATGTATCTGCCACCCCAGGCCCCAGTAGGTGACTTGTTTGGGCCACCTGCTCCTGTCACATGAGCCCTTGTTTGGTCCCCCAACATTAGGACTCCTGTATGGATGGGCAGGCTGATCCTGCCTGTACGTGACCCTCCCTGTTATATCAGCTTGGCACCAAGAGGAGGCAGTAGCTGACCTGCTCTGTTTACAGTGTCTCCTTTGCTTTTTCCTAGGTTGCTGCCGTCACTGTGGTGTTCATGAAAAGCTTGCGTAGCCGTCATAGCTGCTAGATTGGTTTATCCTGCCCTTGGGCACTTTTCCTTTGTTTACAGAATGGACATGGTTGTGTACTTGTATCTGGTCCGTACCAGGTCTGCTCCTTTGCCAGACTGTGTGCTTTTTAGGTTGGAAACTTGAAGACGTGTGCATGTAATAAAATACTAAAGCCCCCTATCTAACATGCTTCAGCTACTGCTCTCGTATTTTAGCTTTAGACTTAGTCCGTTAGTGAAATAAAAGCAAAGTGTGAAATGACTTGGGGACCAATAAGTAGGCCTTAGGTTGTTGGTTACTTGACCTGTTGTCCGCTATCCTTTACAGTAGCCTGTCTCATCTGGCAGGGTGCTAATGTGGCGTTGGTATGGTTTCCAGATGCAAATGTATCCAGACTTAAAATGAGAGAAATCAAATGCCTGATGAAATCTTTATAAATGTATCTCCCCCCTCCCCATCCTTCTTCTACTTTCAGCCTCGAAAAAACACTAATGGTTCCAGCAACCACCCACGGCTCCTCAACCCTCTGAAGAACTCCTCTCTGTCTGCATCTGCATTGCTGAGCCCCCCCACAGACAGGAGGGTGCAGAGGAAACAGCTGGTGGAGGCGGCACAGGAAGATAAGCAGGAAAAGGCTACCCGGATCATTTCGGCGCCCCTCACTAAAGCCAGGGAGAGGGGGTGGCAGAAAGGCCTCCCCAGGGTCACAAGTCCCCAAAGCCTGCCCTGCTCCTTCGAGCACCAGCCAAACCACAGCAGCAGCAGGGGGGCCAGGGAGAAGCCCTTGAAGGCCAAAGGCAAGCAGAATGCCAAAGTCGGGTAAGTGCGGTATCGCTTTGCGATGGTTAAAATATGGCGTTATGATTGTTGTCATT
This sequence comes from Mormyrops attenuatus, assembly GCA_026777985.1. Classification (NCBI taxonomy): domain Eukaryota; kingdom Metazoa; phylum Chordata; class Actinopteri; order Osteoglossiformes; family Mormyridae; genus Mormyrops; species Mormyrops attenuatus. The sequence continues at coordinate 1,081,189 of JAODKC010000021.1, read as the reverse complement.
AGTGGATTATTTTTTGCCTTCTCTTTAGCTTGCTCATCCCCCTTTGCGTACTTTTCTCAGGGCATAGAGAACATGCTCGCCTCAGTAATGTCTGCAAAATGTACAGAAATGGACGTGGTTCCAGGCGCAGTCGAGGCGGCGATCGGATTGTCTGTCGTGCTTGTACCTTTTAACAGAGACGTGAACCACACAAGGGAAAGTCTGCTTCCGTCGGGTAACAGTACACTCCGCTGCGGTCCCATGATGCTCCTTGGTGTGTTGTGACTTCGGCCTTGGACTTGGGCACGTCACGCAGGCCAGTTAGCCATCTATCGCTGATCTGCTCTGTGGCGGCAGCGTGAATATTGAAGTTGTTGTCAGCTGAACACCTGCCAGGCAGACTGTGGGTAAACAGTGAGTCACCGTTTCACCCGGATAATGTTGTTTATCTGCGTGCATCTGGACTGCGGGAATGAGAGCCGTAGCCTCTGCTGGACCGGGGCCTTGTTGTTCTCCTTGTCGCACATTGGCTAAGTGGAGGGTTAGGGCATGGTGAATTTTCCCGGGTGTATTTTTGGAAGGCTTCTGAAAGGAAGCTCGCCGTCATCGGATTGCCTGAGGTCAGCCCATGATGTGCGAGTTTGACACTAGGGCACGGAAGAGTGAGACGAGCGTGACGTTTTAACTGCTGGCATCGCGTGGGAAAGGCTTGGCATTCAGATCCCAGGGCGGTGGGCCTGAACATCCAGTGCCGAAGAGATGAGCTGGAAGGCTGGGTATTGTGGTTTGAGTCCTTCGAGGCGTTGCATGCCTAGACGTGTGGCTGGCCAAAGACATCGAGGACCTTTTTAAAGACCCAACCTTTGAAAATGACACCCGGAGAGCTGCAGTATGTGTTTAATTTGGGAACGTACCCCGGAAATCCTTTTTGTGACTCCTGGCATGCTGAGAGTGGCCTCCTGGCGTATTCTCAGTGAGAAATTGCATGGACCCTAATGCTGGGCAGGCATCCCACAAGCTCTATGGCGTGCCATGTTTTCTTGTAGATCAGTGATAGCAGCAGTGTGTGTGTGTGTGTGTGTGTGTGTGTGCACGTTTCGTTTGGGTTGTTTTTGTGAGTTCCTTCCTCCTTTGAACTGATGTGTAGGATAATGACTACCAGTCATGACAGGCTGGATGTTTGGATATTTGCGATATTTTGAACTTCCGCAAGGTCCCCCCCCCCCCCAGGATAGCTGTCATTTGGTGGCCTGTGGCCAGGTTCCAAGCCAGCACTGCCGGGAGGATGACCCGGTGTCAGCACTGTGCGTGATTCCCCCTGCTTGGCTGACTGACCTGGATGTCTGTAGACATAGGCTGGGGGTGGGGGGGGGGGTGTATTTTGAGACTGGCGGCACCTTGTCGCTTGCGTGTGAGCTGGTGCATTCTGGTGCTGTCGTGCACGAGACCCTGATTACACCCAGTGCTTCACATCCAGACAGTGGTCCTTTGCTTCCCGCCCCCGGCACCTTCGCTATATGAAAAAGAACTACAGATGGAAGGTATCCTGGAAATGCCCTCTTCATCCAGCAAACTGCAGACTCATCACTTTGGCCTTTTTAAATTACGGCACTGGGAGGGCACTTGTGTATAGCCCCTGTGAGCCATAGTCTCTGTAATCTAGTTCATCCCATGCTGTCTGGATGGCTTTCTGGGCGGGGGGTCAAGCCTGGGTGCCACATGCCATTTTAAAATTTTTTTTTCCTTTTTGTGTGAAGTATTAACACGCCCCTGCCTGGCTCCACCCCGCCCCAGCCCTGCACACGGCTTCAGAAGCCGCAGCCCTTCAGGAGGAGTCATTCTTCTTGCTGTGCTTTGTGTTCACAGCACGCTGCCGCTCTTCCTGCCCGCCGCTAGGCAGAGCCGGGGGCTCCTCACAGCAGCTGATAAATGAGGTGTCTGTGGGGGAGGGGAGAGGCAGTTGTAGGGCTAACGGAAGCAGAGGAACTCGGTAACGAGCCGTCGAGACCCCCGCCCCTGAGGCTTTGGAGTAGGACGGCTCAAACACAGCTGCATGTGGTTATTTATGGCAGGGTAAATGACCGCGGGGTGGGGGGGTGCAGCTTCGGGGAGGCGCCCGAACAGGTCTGGTCCAGGGCTGTCACCCAGCCTTATCTTGCGGGGGAGAGAAAAAGCAGCCTGACGTGTTTGCTGGGGATTAAAAGCTAATGTTGCCTGGACACGCGCCGGTTTGCGTGATCCCCCAGTGCACTTAGCGGCAGACGCGGGCGTCTTGCATGACGTGGCTGCCGGAATGGGCTGCCGCCACCTCACCATGGCACGCTTGCCCTGCACAGTGAACAGCCCTGGTGTGTAATTGTGTGAACCGAAAACACGAGCATTATGGAATTTAGGAGGAAATGCTGAGGGGTAGATGACAGGGACGGCTAATCCCGTCTTAAGGCTGAGTCGTGCCCTTGAGCTTCAGTGCACCTCCTGTGGAGGACAGCTTTCAGCTGGGAAGCTCTTTTAGCTCCTCAAAGCAGAAGCAGACCAGAGCTCCTGTGTGAGCTGGATGGGCCTACCCCAGCCCCAATCTGCCATGAGTCCGCCGTTTTCTCCACTGCCTCTTGGCCTTGGCGGACTCCTCCACCAGTCCCTTCCTGCCCGGCAGAGTCCACGTCAGGATTTATGTTCTCCCACAGAGCAGAATATGTGCTGATGGATCTTTCTCAGCTATGCAAATGTTCTCCTGAAGCGATGAATACGCTTTGAATAACCTTCCCGTCACCCTGCACTTCTGTCACCCAGCCGGTGGCTGTGCATTCGAAGCACACAGACTGACCCACTAGCTGCAGTTCCGAGTGTTTTTGTTTCTCCTGCAGAAATGGTCGAAAAGCAAAGTAGCTTTTTGTTGACTAGTGGAAAAGCACAGTGGTGAACGTTCAGGCACCAGTGGTCTATGAGACAGTAGTGGAATGAGCACAGCGTCAGGGTGTGTTGCACTGCCGTCTTCCTGGCTGTTGGCTAGTTATGGTCATTTCGGACGTGCAGTGAAAGGCGGCCTTGCAGTCACAACTCCGTCATTCCCTAACCAAATGTACAATTAACCATGCAGATCCACAACAACGAGCCTCCGGCCAACGTAAGTGGGTGGGCGGTGTGAGTTTGACAGGGCTAGAGCCTTGTGTGATGGAAAGAGTGCCTTTTTCTGAGGCACAGACCACGTCTGGAGGTGGTCTACGTCTGGTATACCGAATAGCATTACAAGCCTTCATGCATGTCAGTGGCTGCAGTGCTCTTGCACAGAGCTGTGTGTGTTCTTCCATGGCCCAGTTTTCCCCTTTTGAATGAGGGTTGATTCGGGTCACAGCAGAGTGATACAGGTAGCTTTGTGTGCTGAACCTGCTGGTTCATTTAGCTTAAAATCAAATTGCTCGCCATTACATTTTCTGTGTGTGTGTGCGCTATATAAAATTTGAATTATAGCGATGTGACTGACATGGGTGTGGACACAACAAGAAAGTTGTTATTGGGATGATATTTGTCCCAGTGAATTGTTTTGGTCAAAACCAAATAGCCTTAACACGAGTGATCCATTTTTAATTGCTTTAATTTCTGTTAACTAAATAAAGATGCACTTCTGTTGCTTGACTGGATTTGCGTATGAGCCAGAGTTTCTATGTGTGCTTAACTACTTGTTTGGCTAGCTGTCTGGTTTTTTTTTTGTTCATTAAACTTGTCATCCTTTATTAAATGCTGTGTTTTAATGGTAGATGGCTTATTCACATTGCTAGGTTACGATGTGTAAATACCTGTGGAAGAGGTTAAACAGTGTTGCGACATTAACGCGTTTCATTCAGTCACGAGTACCCAGAGTGCACTTGTAATTGTCATGTTAGTATAAAATCTATGAGTGCGAATTAAAGCTGATGAGCGTTTAATTGTGAATTATGTGTTAATTTGAATAAAAATGGGCTATTGTCTCAGCTTCAGATGGAATCAGCTGGGAGAGACGCATTCATCACGTGTGCTGGGAAACCCTCTGTGGTGCACATGAGCTGGGGAACTGCTTGTGGGGTTGTGCCGCTCTGCTGCGGTGGAGGCTGCACGGGGCCAGCGGTGGGGGGGGGGAGAGGGTCTCTGGGGTATGGGTGACGTGGCATACAGAGAAGGCTGTTATCTCCACAAGGCCTTTTGGCTCCATGACGTTCGTTTTATTGGCCAAACAGATTCTTAGATTTCTGCAGTTGGATATCAGTGGAAAAACCCATCGACGTTTGGTATGTCGTTCAGGGCTGCCTGAGCAGCTGCTGGTAGGTTTTTTCTTTTTTTTTGTTTGTTTGTTTACATTGGAGCGTCACACTGGCCTCTAATAGGAATCGTTTCACAGTGATCAGGAGCTCTGCCGTCGTAATGCCTTGGTTGGCTACCGTAAAATCTCCTTTAAGGGTCATCGTGGGCTGTAAAGCTCAGTCTGACAGGGGAGCTGGCCATTGTGTTCATGTCCGGTTCCCGGCTGCCCTTGTCCTCCCTGGATGTTCCGCAGCTTCCCCAGAGCGTCACTTTAGAGTCCGTGCTCTGAGCTGTAATCCCTACTTAATGTCGCAGCTTTACCTCAGAAAGGACACTCGGACATGTGCCGCTTGAACTGTGAGCCTGTCGGAAATGTAAGCTGCGTGCGCAGCGGTGACATTTTTAGAATCCAAAATCACCAACATCTGGCTAACGCAGCCTTTTTTGAACTTTCTGAATATAAGATTGATTGATATGGCGTCTGACTCAAACAAGATTGCATTTGTGAAAAATGAGCTGATTTCATCATGTCTTCAGGAAGAATGAGCTGGTTATTTAAAATGTTTACTCTGCTTGACATTGCATTTTGATCACACCAGGTGAAGAAGAGTCTTTGAAATGACCAAATTTGGTCCAATGCCTTTCTGAAGCCGAGAGCTCATGCTGGATGGTCTTGGGACTCTCCATCCCTCTGCATCCGCCGTGAGTGGTGGTGCGCTCCACCAGCAGTATGGAAGATGATCACTGAAATGGCCCAGGTTTTAGTTACAAACAGCTGAGCAGGGCAGGACTTAACTTGCTCTACCCACGTAATAAACAATGTTGTTTGGGCTCGCAGAAGGACTGCCATCCCTCCCGGGGGGGGGGGGGGGGG